>NDGM011029834.1:0-25560 GCA_002564305.1 Octomys mimax
TTGTGCCAGGTTCCAGGCTCAGGACGGGTCCTCGGGTGCCCTCCTAGTCTGCCTCAGGTCAGCTTCTCCAGGGACAGGGAGGCCTGGTTCCTGTGGATGGGCAGAAGCAGGGCCTGAAGCCAGCTATAGGCCAGTGCTACCCCAGCCCCAACCCTCACCCTTCCCTCCCTTCCCTTCCGGCTTCCTCTCCTGGAGTTGTGGTCGGAATCCTGTGTGACAGTGAAGTCAGCCTGCCCTCCCTGTTGTCCGTGGCGTCCTCCCTGCCCGTTGTTCTTCCAGAGCTGCTGGCTTCCTCAGAGGCCAGACATGGCTGCCTGTGCAGGGCAAGGGTAGGGCCTGGGATACAGAGGGCTCTGACTGGGGTGGGGGCTGCTCCTGTGCCCATCTGCTTCAGCCAAGGAGATCTTTTCAGGGCCCTGAATCTTGACTATGTCCCCACTCTCCTGCCCTGGTTTGGGGAACCATCAGGCCACCTGTCCTAGAACACACTACCAAGCCTTATATGGCAGCAGTCCTCAAGATGTGGACATGTGGGCAGGGCTGTCCTCTCTCCTAGACTTGCACAGTATAGGGTCTTTGAAGAGTTCGTCACAGTTGTCTAGGTAGGGAGATCCCCTGTGGCCTGGTAGGGATAGGGACAGGATGGGGGGCCATGATTGTCGCTGTCACTTGCCCATAACCCATGGGGGCTGAGCTCAGTGGGGACAGCTGAGGAAATGAGCTGTTGGGAGGTGATGCATGCTTGGGTGCTCTGTGAGACTTGGAGGTGGGGTCATCCTATGGCCCCATTCCTAAGTGAGGGGTCNGGAGAGGCAGCAGGTCTGGGGCTGTGGAGATGGCTGTGTGCCCTTCATTTGCAGGGAACCCTCTGGCTGCTTGTCCTCGCCTGGCGTTGGCTCTCTGCCAGTTACATCCCTGTCCAGCATTGAGTTATATTTTTCTCCCTAAGGGCTGGAGTACAGTGCTCCCTTCTTGGAGACAGGGATGGCTACATTTCATGAAGACACATGAATCTCTTGTGGTCCAAGAAATGTGGCCACCCAGTCCCACTACATCTTATTGTTTAACTGAACACAAGCAGTATTTAAAATGACAGGAGAGGAGAGTTCTGGGAATGGGTGGCCTTGGAGAGGACGCTCCACGCTAGGTGGGAGGCCATGGTGGGTCCTGGCGTGGGGATGGAGGATGTGCCAGGGTAGGTGCAGTGCCCTCTGGCCTCGTGGGACTTGGCTCAGCCCTAGTCCAAATGAGTCTTAGAGCAAGGTTCTTCTTCAGTTGAGCAGCCCATGGCGTCCTCCTTTGTACCCTGGATATTACATCTCCATGATTCTTAGAACCAGATCGGGTCTTCTTCCCACTAGGGCCCCCGTCTTTAGCACCTCTCCCCTTCTCTGTCCACTCCCAGGCCAACTGTAGACACAGGCCCTGCCCCGCACGCTCTTGCACAGCCTGGTGGCACCTGCCCCTACAAAATGAAGTTAGATCCATCGCTCACAAAAAAAGGTTTATAAAAAGTTGCTATTATTCTTGCAGCTAAGACAAGTTAAAAAACCAGGCTCTCCATTGAACTCAATCGCCGTGTTCACTGATTGAATCGTCTCCCCTCATCATTCCAGTTTCGGGCTAGTAAGTACATGATGGGGTCCTCCTCCCTAGTATTTACGTCTGTGTCCTTTGCTCCAGTCCTCAAGCAGCCTTGGGGGATCCCCTGAGCCAGGGTTGAGTCAGGATCTCTGTTCTCCCACTGGGGACGCCACCTCTCCAGAGCATGAAGCCAAAATAATTTGGGTGCCCAGCTTGCACCTGGTGGGCTGGGGGGTAAGAGGAGCCCCCTTACCTGCTTTCTGAGGGGCTCACCACCCACCACCCACCCATCTTCGGGATACCGTGCATGCCGCTGCTTGTTTGCGTGTGGTAATGTGTATGCACATGTAGGCCAGGAGCTGGTATACCCAGCAGGGCCATCTGTGCCCACCTGCCTCAGCCTACCAGGACCATCCCAGGAGCATTTGCCTTCACACCTATGAGTGCGACAGGCCCATACACTGGATATAGGGGTGCACACACTCATGGCTGCTTCTCACTGGTTTCCTTGGAACCACAGTACAAATTCCCAAATCCCAGAAATTCTCCCAAAGCTCTGGACAATGTGGCCCTTAGCCACAGTCCTCGGTGGCATAGGTGAGCCCTGCACTCATTCCCACCTGGTCCCATTCCTGCCAGCAAAAACAAAGGATGAACAAGGCACTCTGTCACTGTAACCTGCATAGTATGGCCCTGTGCTGCTGCTGGCTTACAGCAGGTTAAGTGCCTGTCACAATGGACAGCCAGGTCTCCAGCCTTCACGCTGTGATTAGGACTCCGGTGACTTCTTATTGATTGGGTTTTATTTGCTGACATTAAATGGCACTGTGGGCAGGCAGGTCCTGCTTCCTGGTGTCATTGTGAGTCTTTTGAAAGCTCCACAAAGGACAGCTATGGGTGTCACCTGCCCCTACTGTCCAGTCCTGTACCAGCCACTACAGCCTCTGCAGCCCTCCCAGGCCTCCCCACCCCTTGAGCCTTGGCTGTGTTTGTTGGACTTGAAGTCTGAGTCCATAGGGCATTCACAGAGTGGAAACCAAGGAGCGCTGCCTGGGGTGATCAGCCAGGGTGCAGGACTCCACATTGATGAAGCATCTCCAACAGGCAAACTCAGAAACAGAGGCAGGGGCTGCTGCAGGCTGGGTGGCAGGGAGTCCTTACCCAATTGGGCAGAACCTCTGTTGTAAAAGCGGGGGTCGTTCCTGCCGTGGTGTTATTGATTGTTCACTCAGAGCTATAACACACCATTTATTAAGTGTGGTTTAGGCAGCCAGATGCCATGGATAATGAGAGGGTCTTAGTATCTGGAGTATGGATAGAGGAAGATTTAGAGGAGAGTCCAATCCACCAAGAGCCCAGCGAGAGTCCTGCAGGGACATAAGGGAAGGTAGGGCCATTGAGGGCAGAGCTGCCACTGGTGGAAGCTGGAACCATGGGCCGAGTCACCAATGGAACCTTGAGCCGTAGTCTGAGAGATTGTACAACAAAGAAAGGCAAGAAGGAAGGGAAGGAGGGGGAGAGATGCCCACCTGTCCCTCTTGTCCTGCCTCCCTGTCTCTCCATCAGCTACCTGGTTGGAGCCCAGTTGACAACCCACCTGGGAGGGCAGAGACTGTTTCCAATGGCCAGCCATGCATCCAGGAAGGACAGCCAGAGAAGGGAAGCCGTCCCCACAGGGGCTACCAAGGACTTTTCCGAGTCGCTGCATAAGCAGAGTTTACGGTCTGCCTGCTGTGGATCCTGCATGCCACACCCCAATGCTCACCCCATGGGGGAGTCAGACCACGTGGTAGAGCAGACAGTGGATGACAGTGGACAGTGGATGGTGTGAGCCTCATGTGCGACCCCCATGCTTCAGGAAGCAGTTGGCCCAGGCCTGCCAAAGGCTGCCCTCGTCAGGGCAGTGGCTCCCTTTTGCCACACTGATTGAGCACCAACTACGTGTAGGCCCTAGGGATACCACTGTGAATAAGAACAGTCCTCTGTGGTGAAAGCCAGAAGGAGACACATGAGGAGAGAAGCCTTCACCAGTGGCTGCATGTGTGCCATGAGCTCCGACATCTGGGGCCTTGGAGAAGGCAGACATCAGTTGCGGCTGGGGACCAAGTGCTCAGGAGAGGGTGTGCTCAGCATCTGTCCAGGGAGACGGCTCTAGGCCTGCATCTGCTCTTGGCATCTGCTTGCGTATTCACGAGGCCTCTGACAGCCTAAGCTCCCCAGGCAGCCAAGAGGAGCCTACACAGAGTTAGAGATCTGGCTCCTCGTGGCAAAGGCACAAGGTTAAGCAAAAACATCAGAGCATGTCCACCCCAAAGCCATTTCTTTGTGGGACTCAACCAGTGAACTTCTGCACTCGTTGGCTTCAGTCACTCATTCCTTCACTCATCCACAACCTGCCCGCATTCCCATCCATCCGTCCACATTCATCTGTTAAACTGTCCATCTACCCATCCATCTCCCATCTGCCTGCTCCTCCATCATTTTTCCACCAGACACACACATTTCTTCTACTTACCCATCTGTCCACTCCTTAGCTGTTCACCTATCTGCCCACCCACACATCCATCTGTCTGTCTACCTCCCCGCCCTGCATCCATTCATCATCGTCCAATCACTGACCTGTCCTTTTGCCCATCTGTCTGTATCATACTGTGGCCATTAATCACGATCATTAATTTGACTGTATTAAGAAACTCATAGTACGTTAGTAAAGTACACTTCTGTGTGTGTGTGTGTGTGTGTGTGTGTGTGTGTGAGAAAGAGAGCGAGAGATGTTTGTAGAAATGATTGGCATGTCGGCCAGCAAACCGAGGAAGGAAGACCATGCAGGCTAGGGGCGGTCCATCTAATGGACTTGCAGCCTGGATGAAGTAAAAGGGGGAGAACAGGGTGTCAGCCTACATTTGAAAAGCTCATTGCGCTTGAGCAGGAACATCTTTGGTAAGTGCCATTGCCTGTGGACCTCAGACTCCAGCTTCTTCAGCTTTTCAGTGTAAACTCTTCAGGGAACTTCCTGGCCTTCACTCTCAGACTGATGCCATGTCGTTGGTCCTTCTTGTGTGGCTTCCGGCTTCATACATTGAGCAGTTCCTGGGTCCTCTGGCTGTCCCATACAGATGACCATTGTGGACTCTGCAGCCTCAGATCCTGTAAGGCTACATAATAAATCCCCTCGAACAACTATACACATGTATTCTATTGATTGCGTTCCTCTGGGGAACCTAACCAGCACAGACACTCATACACTCCCTGCATAATGTGCCAAGATTTTCTTCCCCCAGGACCAAGTGGATCTGGACTCCCACCCTCCTGCCAACCATTGCGTTTCCCATACTCAGAACCAGAGCTTGAGCTGCGTTCCTTGTCAGGCACTGGCTCTGATGTCATAGCCCCACGCAAGGCATTTACAGCTTAGACAGAGCGGGGCCCAGGAAAGGGCAGCAGCTTGGCCCTGCTGAGCCCCAGGAAGTCTTCCTGGCCCTGCTGAGCCCTCCTCCTTCCCCAGCTTGATGTTGATGCTGCTCCCGGGGCACGGGCTGTGCTGGCCTCCACATTATGCTCTCCAAGGAAGAATTTCCTCAGCCTGTTTCACAGATGGAGGCCTAGGTAGAAATAGTCCTGGAATGAGGATGGTGTGGGCAACGGGATGCCCCAGCCCAGGCAAGATCACAGTGCTCTTGGCCTTCTAGGGAGTACAGGTGACCTGGAGATTAGGACAATGAGAAGCAGGTGCCCAGAGGGCGTGTGCCTCTCTGGTCCATTCCCTTGGGTGCCTACTGGGGTGGCAGGCGACCCAAGGCCTCAAAATCATGCTGTGGCCCACTCTTAGTCTCTCTAAAGTCACCAGGGCCCTCCAGTGATCAAGCCTCAGCAAGTCTGCGAGCTGGGGAAAGGCAGAGGGGCCTCAGCACTGGGCCAGGGGTTTGCAGTGATGAAAGTTCCTGTCCCCAACCACGCAGCCGCAGGGCTTACGGGCCTGCTTCTGCTTTCTGTGCAGCACACTCCCAGGGCCAACTCTGCATCCTGGAGTCTCCTCTCAGGGGTTTCAGGCTCTTGGTTTTTTGTTTTTTTTTTAAGAGAATACAAAATGGTAGAAAGAAAAAAAAAAAGAAGAAAAAAATTAGCAACATAATTTCACTAAACAAAATAATAGGAACTTGACAATGGTTGTATTATGCAATGTTATCAAATTAGTTGTTTAGGTTACCACATATAAGTATGAAAAATTGATTTTTAAAGAGTTAAAAGAAAAAAGTTAAAAGAAATTAAAAAGGAAGAAAAAAAATTTAACCATTAACTGCTCCATTCAATAGACCAGCAGTACAATTATCCAAGTCATCCTGCATGTATACATATGTGTGTCTTTTTCCCTTTTTTGTCCTTTTCCTCATCCCAGTTTTTCCTTCCCATTGAACAGATTCTTTTCCTTTCACAATGTCTATCGTACCTTTCAGATTTTACTTTCAGTTCTTGTGTTGGTGAGACAATGCGATGTTTGCACATGTGGGTCTGATTTACTTTGGTTACCAGTACGGTCTCTAGTTGCATCCGTTTTCTGATGAAAGCCTCAACTTTATCTTCTTTATAGCTGAGTGGTACATACTCCATTATATGAAAATACCACATCTTTATCCATTCTTCAATTGATGGGCATTTGGGTTGTTTCCAAGATTTAGCTTTGACACATTGTGCTGCTATAAACATGGGTGCACATAAATCACTGTGGTATGATGATTTCAGTTCATTTGGAAAAATGCCCAGGAAGGGACTAGCCTTTGAGGGTCACACAGCCCAGGGAGACAATGAGGAACACAAGCCAGTCCTATGGGTCACTGTCAGGACTATGGCCCCAGTGAGCATGGGGGCTGCAGGGGGAGCACTGAACAGGGCCCAGCTCTTCTAAGAGGCTCTGTGGTTTGACATGTGGGCTGTGTGTCCCCTATGGGCTCCTGGACTGGAAACTCCAGTGTAATGTGAGAGGATCTTTAAGAGCAGGGACCCACCAGGAGATCTATAGGCCACTGGGTCCCCTGCCTTGGAAGGGATTGAAGCAGTTCTCACGGGACCCTGGTTAGTTCTTGCCAGAGGGTTGGCATAAGAACCAAGCCTGACCCTGTTTCCTCCTCCCTCTGGCTTCCTGTCTCATCACAGGATCTCTCTCTCTGTCTCTGTCTCTCTCTCTCTCTCTCTCTCCCTCTCTCTCTGTCTCTGTCTCCCTGTCTCTCTCTGTCTCTGTCTTTCTCTCTGTCTCTCTGTCTCTGTCTCTCTGTCTCTCTCTTTGTCTCTGTCTGTCTCTCTCTCTCCCCTACCATGTCATGAGACCCTTACCAGGACCAAGATAGTGAAGTACCATGTCACTGAACCACTCAAACTGTGAGCTAAAAATCTTTTCTTTATAACATCCCCATCCTTGAGTAGTTTGTCACAACAAGGAAAATGGACACATTTAGGGGTCCAGGATTCTGTAAACTGGGTGAGTCTCTGCATGTGCCTCTCTGCAGTACTGAGATGTGGACAGCGTGTCTCAAGACCTGGCTGAGGCCCGGACTGTGCTAGGGGCACAGTCTCAGGCACACACTCTTACCTGTTCACCTGGTTATCCATTTAAGGATATGGCTCAGCAGAGCCCTTGCAGCCTGGCCTAGGGAGGCCCCAGATGGGGGACCCCCCAGTCTCCCACAGGCCCAGGAGCCTCATCTGCAGCCTTTTTGCCTCTGCTTCACAAGCAGCATGCTTACATCTGCCTTTTGGCCTCATGCATGCCTTCTTGGCCCTCTGGAAGATTCCTCCTGAGCCTCTGGCTGGCCTGCGGTGTCTTATTACCCCACAGGCTCAGGTCACCCCCTCCTTTCAGTGGGGTGCTCTGCCACAGTAGGCCTCTGTCTGTAACCCTGGCTAGACTAGGTGCTTGTTCTCATTGCTTATAGCCACACTTCACCCAGAGGATTCTTGGAGCAGTCTGCTTGCCCCATGGGTGACCCTGGGCCCTCAGACACCCAAAGCCACAGAGATGAGGAAGGGCCCACAGGAATCCACCTAAGGTTATGAACAAAAGCACTGTAAAAGAACAGGTGTTAGTGTGGGGCGGGGGGTGGGGCGGGTAACAGAAGCATGGTAGGATAACTTAGACCCCAGCGGGGACTTGGTGCTAGTTTCACTTGGGAATAGTGATACCTTGTTAAGTTCCCAGAAGCCAACATCATAGGACAACAACAAAGTCATTCTGCATGAAATGGTGTGACTGGGTTTGCTCCAAGATACTCCAGGGAAAGCCAATGCAGAGACAATCGTTTGGTGGGGGCTGGGTGCTGAGCACCCTCGTGCCAGTCCCTCACTCCTGTGTGTACCAAGTTCACCACAGTGAATATTTTTCCCATGGCCCTGGGGAGGGAGGCTGAGCCCTGCCAAGAACCCCGGCACCCAGTAGTCAGCCACTGAGGGACTCATGGGGAAGGGTGCTGTGCTGCAGCCATACCGGAAGAGGCTCTCAGGCCTGCCCAGGGCACATTCCCCTGGCAGGCTGAGGCCCAGGCTTTATCCCGGAAGCCTCTTGCTGGCTGACGCCAAGGTTCCCAGACACAAAGGGCTCTTTCCGCTGCTGCAGAGGAGGCTGGTTACCTGGGAGGTGAGTCAGCCTGTGAGGGTGGTGAGTAACTGCTTGCGTCAGCTGCACCTGTGCGGGAGCCTGGGCGTGTCTAAGAGGAAGGGAGGAGGGAGGCAGGAGAGGACAGAGGGCATGGAGGGAGGAGGACCTGGGCTCAGGACCAGAGCCACCCTCTTCCCTTCCCTTCCCTCCCTTCCTCCCCAACTCCTCTGAACCCTGGCCTTCACCCTCTGGACCTTGGGCATCTGTTCAGGCCCCTGCCCACGCCCGACCCACACCAGCAGAGGCACACAGGGCCAGGGTGAGGATGCAGCCTATGCAGGCAGAAGTCTCACTGTGGACCAAGTCTGGGCAGCCCGTGAGCCGCGGTGGTTAGACACAGTAGGATACAGAGGTGTAGTGGCTCCTGGTGTCTAGGCTCACCGACTGCAGCCAGGTGAGTGGTCAGCATCTATCACAGCCTCTCCAAGGACAGCCTTCCACCTGGAAGCAAAAGACAATGCTGGACTGTGACATCCCTACCTAACTGACCAGGGCACTTGTACATTCTTTCTGGGGCAATGCAGCGCCCCCTACCGGCCTCTTTTGGAATTGCGTGTGGACCAACCATGTCTTGAGGCCTGTGATGATTGGATATGGATCAATAGGGACTAATAGAGCACCATTGGATGACACCAGGACCCGACCAGCCCGGACCCCAGAATATATGCCAGCCCCACTATCCCCCACCCTGATAGCACACTAAATCTTTTTTTTTTTTTTTGAGATAGGTTTTCATAATGCAGTTCAAGCTGGTCCCAAAATCCTGTCCTCCTAACCTCAGCCTCCTGAGTGCTGGGATTACAGGCACGCACTACCATGCCTGGCAACAACCAAATCTTGACCCTCTCACACACTGAGTCCTGACCCTAACCCTGGTCACATGCTGAGCTGTGTGCCCCATCTGCTTTGGATTACATAGGAAGCCAGGGAGCTGGGAGCAACCAATGTGTTTTATTCTTAGAAGCCCAGAGCTATCCCTGCCTTTCCCCCACGTGTGACTAAGTGCTGTCCCTGGCCACAGTCTGCTTCTCACCCCCACCACAACTCCACACGCTGAGTGAAGCTCCAGGCCCTCTGGGTGGGAGTCAACCTCCCCTGGAGGTGGGTGGAGACTGTGGAGCGGACTCACCGCACAGTGGGGGAGAGTGTGAATGCCATGGCCGAGCCACCAATGCAGACCTAGGACTGCTGCCTCTGCTGGGGTGGGCAGGACCCCTGGGATGGGGCCAGCACTCCTACATTCTGGGCTGTAGGAACATCCTCTTTGCTGCAAGGCTCTCCTTCTGAGGAGAGATGAAGGACAGAGGGCTTTGGGAGGCACTGGGAATGGCAATAGATATTTGCTGGACACAGCTCCTCCTGCAGGGCTCTACAGACACTGCTGGCTCCAGCCCCAGTGCCTTGGGGGTGGAATAAAGATCCAGAGCAGAGACTTTCCAAGAGGGACTACTGGAGGTAGGCCCAGAGCTTGGGAACTGAAGGCCATCAGCCTGGAGGAGGTGGGGCCATACCCTGAGAGGACAGGACCTACAGTTGGGGGACCGGGCTATGGTCCCGGAGGGAGCAAGGCACTGCAGAGGAAGGCAGACCCGCTTGGGGGGTCTCCTCCATATGGTCAGGGTTGTGCAAGCAGGCTTTGTCCAGATTGCAGTTGTGACAAAGGTAGCTCGGCAGGTGGAGGACAAAGGGCCAAGGCTGTGGGGCAAGGACTCAGCTTGCTGCTCTGCCCAGTGAATGTGTGGGCCCACAGGGAAGAAGGGAGCTGGAGTCTCAGATTCAGAGAGTGCCCTGGGCTTTGCAGCCTGGACCTGGCAGAGCAGGGACAGCAGACACTGAAGAGCCAGGGGCAGCCTGGAGCCTTTGCCATCTGCGGGATCCCAGCAGGCCTCTGAAGGGGCACAATTCTGCCCGTTTTCCAGGAAAGGCCCCCGAGGGAGCAAGGGCAGGAGTGCCTGCTGCCCCACCCTGTGCACTCCCTCTTCTCTCTGGGCTCCATGCACTACATGTTTCTTTCGGGCCATCTGGGAGAGAGGCTGGGCTCAGTCAGCCCCGAAGCATCTGCTTGCAGAACTTGCGTGAGTGGGTCCTGTCCAAGGTGCTGAAGGGCGAGCATTGTAGGTCCAGCCCACAGGAACATAAAAGGCAGCAACCGTGGGCAGCTTGAGTGCCTGAGGGCAGCTGGTATGGTCTGCGTGTGCCTGCCCTTGCACAATGATGTCACTTGGCATGGAGGTAGAACTCTGTTCTCCCTGCCCACCAGACCTGGGACAGGTGCTACTCACAGCCCTCTGGGGATCTCAATTTTGACTTCTTCTCTGGATCCATCACAGGGGCCTGGGCCTGGCCTTGACCCTAGACATGC
Source organism: Octomys mimax (assembly GCA_002564305.1). Taxonomy (NCBI): domain Eukaryota; kingdom Metazoa; phylum Chordata; class Mammalia; order Rodentia; family Octodontidae; genus Octomys; species Octomys mimax. The sequence continues at coordinate 10,593 of NDGM011029834.1, forward strand.
TGCACCCTGGAGTGGTGGGAAGGGTGTGGGTATCAGCCTGACCTGTTCCAGATGAGAGAGTTGGGGCACATGATGGGGGAAGGGCTGCTGAAGACTAGCTCTGCGGAATCTGCTGGAACCAGCACACATAAGAAATGCTGAGCCCAGCGCCAGCCACCCTCATCCTGTCCCCTACCTCCATCCTGGGACTTCGACAACAGGGACTAATGTGGCTGCCTCCTATCCCACAGGGAGGCAGGGGAAGGGAGCTTGTGCAAATCCCACTCAAGAGCAGATGCCTCCTCTAACTGTTGCCTCTGGCCTCCAGTCTGTGCTCCAGGTAGGAGGCCCCAAGGAATATGGAGGTCCAGAGAGGACAAGGCCCACCCTGTGTCAGCACCTAGAGACATTGGGAGGAGAGAGAACTGAGGAGCCCTAGTGTCCACTTCCATGGCCCATCCTCCTGCTCTGCTAGGGGATTTTCTTTGGCTCTGGAGCTTGTCCCAGTTCCCAGGAGCCCTCTTAGTTATGACCTGCCAATAGTTGGGAGGTTGCTTTACCACTGCTGCTGGCATGGGGACACAGACAACAGTCCCCAGGCCAGGGCATGGGCAGAAGCCAAGAAGATGTGGGTTCCCTTGGCTATGTGGTCCCCAGCTCTAGCCCCACTCTTCTCCCTTTGGAGCAAAGAAAGGCGCTAAGGCCTCCCCAGCCAGGGCAAGACCACTGACCCATGGCAGTACCAGGAGAACTGGTGTCCCACACTAGACTTGGAGCAGGGGTCTCCAGAGAACGAGCCTCTGCCTGGATCCTTCCTCTGCCCATCTGACCATTGGAACAAAGACCTTGCCTTAGGCTCTACCTCCAGGGAGTTTGATCTGGGCATGGCCCCTCAGTAAGGACCACCTTACTATCCAGAAGTGCTGAGAAAGAGTTCTTTATGGCCTCACACTTTTGTACATGGCCGAGAGTATCTACTCAGGTCTGACCAAATAGACCCTCAACCAGGACCTGAGGAGAATACTCTTGGACAAGTTCAGACCCAGAGCCAGCACCCTTTTTGCTGGACCCAGAGCCCTCCCTGGGGAGGGTTCTCAGAAAGAGAGTTCAGGGAGAGGCTGGGGAGGGGACATGACCTTCAGACCTGGACAGCAGCGAGAGTGAGGGCACAGTGCTGTCTGTGCATAGCCCCACCCCTGCCTGGGTACCTGCTCCTTCTGGGTGTTGAGTGCTGACCTAGCAGAGGGTGGGCTTCTGGCTACCAGAGGTGGTGTGGGCTAGCATGGCACTCCTCAGGCAGCACTGGCTGAGGAGGGGAGGCTCATGCGGTTCTCACACTCCCTCTACTATCTCTGGGGCACCTCTCTGGGGGTGCTGTGCTGGTCCCTGCCACAGCATCCCTGGCTCTACCTCCTCTCCAGATGCCTGCTCCTCCTGAAGATGCAATCATCTCGGCTCTTGGCACTTTCTTACCTAGTGTACCAACCATCTGCAAGCACGCCTGGGCTCCTAGAGGGCAGAGATGTGTTGTGTCACCTCTGAGGTTTCCCAATACATGCCATCATCAAAGAAAGTCACCAATAAACATCAAGGAATGAAAAAGACAAACCAGCATGAGGTCCTTTGCCCAAGAAGAGCCTGATCCTCTGGTGGGAACAGGGCAAATAGGTGTCTACTCCAGGGTTCTCCTATCTCTGCTTCTAGGACTTTGTTCTTCCCGGGCTTTCCTGGGGTGGCCTCGTGTCCCTGGCCTGAACAGAAAGAGCTCCACAGGCTCACGCGGCTGACCGTGGCTCAGCCATGCTCACTGTTCACCTAGATATAGTCACTCGGGCCTGGTGCCTAAGATCCCAGCAGCACAGGGCTCGTCCTGGGCCTAGAGCCTGGTGCACACTTTTAGAGCCCTGGAGGGCTGTGTCCCAGCAGTCATTGCGCACTGGGCCCAACGTGGAGTGCAGCTGGTGTATCTGTCCTTGGCCTCAAACCATCCATCAGAGAGGGCAGACAGAGGGTGGGGTTTGTGGCTAGCTGAAAAGGAGCAGGTTAAGTGGATGAGGTGGGTGGATAGAGAGTGATGGTTCTAATCATGGGCTGATGGGTACTGACAATAAAATGACTACCCTAGGGCAGGTGTTGAGTGCTGAGGGCACTGGTGGTGAAAGTGCCGAAGGGAGGACTTTGAGGGTGACCATGTGAGTAGTGGTAATAAAAACCCAAGTGGTGTCTGGGTGTAGTGGTACACCCTGCAATCCCAACACTCAAGAGGCTCAGGCAGGAGGATCACTGGGTGTTCAAGACCAGCCTGAGGTACATAGTGAGCTCAAGGCCAGCCTGGACTGCATAGAGAGACCCTGTCTGAAGAAAAAGCTATACAAGTGATGGAAAGAAGTTGATGTGAATAACAATGGTGGGAAAGGTGACTGTGACAGTGGTGATGATAATTCTTGGTGATGTTGGTGCTGATATTGGCAGAGATAATGATCACAGTGACTACAGTAGTGACAGTGGTGGTGACGGTGATAGTGATGGTGATGGTGTATTGCTTTAATATTATCCCTGAGTCTTTGCAGACTGATCAAGCCCCCAAGCTCCCAAAATGATTTCAGGGCTCCAGGAGGATCCCAACCCTCTCGCTGAGATTTTCTGGAGTTTAGCACCAAGGCCTTCTCTGGGTGGTCAGTATCTATTAGCTCTTCTAACAAAGGAGGGGGATACTGAAGAAGATGCAGGAATCTGGGTGGTAATGGTGATGGATGGTGATGGTTATGGTAGTGATACCAGCTGCCAGCAATGATGGTGATGATGGTGGTGAGGCAGGTAACAATAATCATCATGGAAGTGTTACAGGTGATGGGTTGGACAGGACTGAGAGCATTGCGTCAGTGGTATGATAGGTGACAGTGGCATTTGGTTTTGGTAGGAGTGATGAGGGTGGATGTCATGGGTAAAGATGCAGTGGTCGTTGTGTCTGTCAGGCTTGAAGGCACCAAGGAGCTGGGAATTCTTACCAGCACGGGCTCTGCCACCTGCCCCTGCCCATAAACCCTCCTTCTCTAGGTCCATTGATCCAAGTCCTCCCTCCCTCCAAGCCTTTGTGTCAAGTGGGCTGGCAGGGGAAATCCTTTGGGTCTCTTGAAGGATGTCCCCCAGGGAGGCTCTGATATGGCCTCTCCCTCTCTGCCCAGAGAGACAAAGGTGACAGGCTGGGGTGCCCCTGATTGCTGCTGTCCCCTCACCCTTGGCCTCCTGTCTGTCCTGGAGGAGGAGTGCACTGCGACCCCTCTGCAGGCCAGTGGGGCTGAGGTTTTCTCTTGTCCTGCAAGTCCCTCTTGCCTTCAAACTGTGCCCTGGGCAGGTGGTGTCAAGTGTCAAAGCAGCAGCAGACATCACGGCTTAATGTTCCCATCACTGTTGAAGTCAGCTGAGGTCAGAGGAGGGGAAGTGGCCAAACCAAGTCCAGAGCTGGTTCTCCTCCAGGGACCTGAGGCCAGCCCTGCTTATGCGGCAGACTCCTTTGGCTGGGTTGTCACCCACTCTGGGTACCAGGCCTGGTTTTGTGGCCTCTCTGAAGGCCCCTGTCTTTCAGCCTCCCCTGGAATGGAGGAGGAAAGCAGGAGGTCTGTACAAGATAGACAAAGGAAGGTGGGAGGGAAGGAGGGGAGAGGGAGCAAGGAGAAAAGCCCACTTAGTCCATTTAGGAGGTAGCTTGGGCTGCCAAGCCGTTAGGCCTAAAGCGTGAGAATCTGCACAATCTCCAGCAGTGTGGAAATCTGTCCTCCTCTTATTTTATTCATAAAACAGGGCAGCGATGTCACTTGGCTCTCCCTGTAAACGTGTCATTCTGCTGACTAATTCTTTTTAATTAGAAGAAAGGACACAAATGTGTTGTCCTTGGGAGGCTTGACAAGTGTGGCTTTCACGAGGCTGAGCTGCTGCCACCCACCCACTGTCCCTGGCATCCCAGGATCCCTTGCCATCCAGCCCAGAGGCTGAAGTCTCAGACTCAGGCTCCATGGCTCTGGGCACAGGCAAAGCATCCTGGGCAGGGGCAGTGGCTGTTATAGCCACTGGAGGAGGAAGGTGGGTACAGTGACAGCCACACTGGCTTCTGAATGAAGCCATAAAGCCATCTACCACTCTCAGTGAGCATTTCTCTTGCTCTTCACTTGGGAAGGATAGACAAGGACCTCATGACATGAGGGCTTTGGGGTGCCAACATGTGCCAGAGCCCAGGGTGGGTTATGTCTCTTGGAGTCAGGATGTCTTACACATGGGCCCTGAGGCCACCACTCAGTGGGCAGAGGCAAGGGTAAGCAAAAGGGGGTGGCTCATTGCTCCCTTGAAGTGACCCTCCTCACCCCTGGGCCCTCCTGTCAGTCTGCCACAGGCCTGCCTCAGGCTGGGGACAGCTTGATGACCTAGAGCTCTCTTGACAGAAGCCCAGCCCAGGACCAGTGCAAGCCACCTTCCAGGATAATCACTGTAATAACAGCTGAGGCAGCTAACATTTAGCAAGAACTTTATGTGCCAGGCACTGCTGATTTAATCCTTCCCACCCTCTGCAGGGTGGGCGCTATTGTCATCCTAGTTATGATTACTGCAAGTGCTGGCAGGTTCTTTATTGTTGGGGAGCTACACATGGAGAAGATTGAAGGTCAGACGTCAGAATACAAAATGGGTATTTGAGGAAATGCTTTAAAATTCATCAGACCCCCCCTTGCTTCTGGTACTCTCAGCAAGAGAAGCGTCTTCCTTAGTGATGAACTGTCCTTTCAGCTCACGTGAGGAAGCAGGGACCAGCCGCCATGCCCCCACAGGGTGAGCTTCAAAGCTCCTCCAAAGCAAAAACATCTTCTGTGCCCAGCCTTGAGTCCAGGAGCTGCTCAGTAGCTGTGGCTACCTGTTGGGATCCCTGATCCCAAGTAGAAGCTTCTGGAGATCTGCAGACAGAGCATCCTCTTCTCTGCCAACCAAGCTGCCACCCCACAATCACATTTTCCCAGGTGGCTGCCCTGTGCCTGGAAGGAGGAGCAGGGTCTGTGTGGTCAGAGGGTCTGACTATCTGACCACACAGACCCTGCAAGCTAGGTGACCTAGATGTCACTTTCAGGGTTATCATACAGCAGGAAGCAAGGTCTCATTTGGAATACCTTCTCTTTCCCAGCAGTTAAGAAAGTGAGTGCAAATCTTTGCTCAAGGATGTGTAGCCAATTATGGCTGTCTCCCTCCAAACCCTTACTCTTCCTTAGTAAAAGTTCTTGCCAGCCAGGAAGCAACCCAGAAATGATCATGTGGATAATAAACATGGTGGCAGTAAAAGGGAGGTGACAGTACTGTGAAGTGGTGATAACAATGATGGTGTTGATGGTGGGAATGACGGTTGTTGGTGGCAGCAAGTGAGTGTTGCTGGTGATGGTAACAATGTTGGGGGAGGTCATGGGCATGATAGTGATGACAATGAGAGGTGACTGGTGAGGTGGTGTTGAAGACACAAGTCATGGTGGTAGTGGTGATGGTGGTTCCCATTGCTGATTGTGTTGGTAACTTAAGTTGGTGGGAGTAAAGTAGTGCTTCTACTGTTGGTTATAGGACTGGTAGAGACCATAGTAGAGAGATTGAGCATAGAGGGGGTGCTGATGGGGATGAGGGAAATGGCGGGGATGTGATAGTGATTGTTGTGGTGTTGATAGAGAAAGTCATGGCAGTCATCCTGATGGGGATGGTTGTGGATGAGTGATAGTGCCTGGATGAAGATGAGGTGCTGGTGCTGGTTCTGGTGCTGGCATGATGACCATGGATGGGACCTGTGCAGGGCTCATGCTAGGATGGTTGTGGAGGAAGAAGAGACAGTACAGGTGAGCTGGTGGTTTTCATGGTTGTAGAGTTGGGAGGGGAGGCTAGCATCAGGAGTTGTCATGGTAACAGTGGCCACGCTGATGACAGTTAGTGCTGCCATGGTGTGGTGGTATTTGTGGTGGTATTTGTGGTGATGTGCATGGAGATGATTATGGCAGTGAGCTAAGAGAGCTGTAATGACAGCGATTGCAGTTACTAGCAAGCGAGACATTCCCAACCCAGGGCACACCTGTCTATGAAAGAGCGGTGGATCTTAGGGCAGCCATCTCTTGTTGAGAATGGCATCTGTGCGGGCCACTGCTGTCCCCCACAACACCTGGAGCCCATAGGTCTACTGGGAGGGTTGGGATACTCTCTTCCTAGCCTCTGCATGTAGTGGAGATAGATTTTCTAGGGCTTCTGAGATGGTATTCTATTTTCATTTAGAAAAATGCAGCGATCCGTTGGTTCATTGGGAGGTTTCCTGTTGTGAGGTGGTCTGGCTGTAAATCAAGGAGCCATCTTCCACTTCCTCCTCTTGCTGGTGGATGAGGGGCATCCAGAGGGGAATAGTCTTAGAACTGGGAGGGGCACGAATCACAGCTGACAAAGATGCACTGGCCGTGGGCTACCCTCCTCCTCTGGCCTATGTGGCCTCAGTGGAGTCCTGAGGTTGGAAGTGGGTAGACAGAGGAAGGTCTCGGGCTCAGGGTTTGCCTACTCCACTCACAAACAGCAGCAGTGCCTGTGTCCTAGGGCTGCGTCACCCATTCTGCCTGAGCAGCCTACTGGGCTCTCTCTGCTGGCCTCCAAGGCTCCCCCAAGGCCTGAGATCTGACCTCCCAGAGCCAAGGCATCTGGGGATTTCTGGCCTCTGCTCAGAGGTTTTCCAGGTCCTTTGGCTCTGCCTGGACCTTGTAGTAAAGTATCCCCAACTAGAGGAAGACAAGCCCCTTGCTAGCATATGCCAGCCCCACCTGCAGATAGCAAATGGGCCCTGGGGTTCTAGGAGAGCTGTAAACTTGGGCAGGGGCCATCAGAACTCTGCCTGACCCCTGTTCAGAGATGGTCAGAGAAGCCCCGGGGCCTAGGTACGTGCCAACCCTACCCCAACCTTCCCTGCTCTCCCACCTGGGACTCCCAGAAACCTCTCACTGCTCTGGGGAAGGCGAGCAGTAGTGTGCTTGTGCTCTGTGGGCCCTCTCATCCCACCACTGTCCCTAGCTCTGCCCAGCCCTCAGCCTGCCACAACTCTCCAGGCCCCCAAGTCCTAGAAGCTCTTGGACCACATAGGAGGCATTCAAGCCTGGGTCCTACCACTGCAGAGCCCCAGGCTTCCTGATGCCAGTGGTCCCCTCACTGTGGGGAAGAAACCACAGCCCCACCGGGTCTTGGGAGTTAGAGAACAGCAAGCAAGTATTCGGGAATGCAACCTCAGAGCCAGAAGCTCTAGTGTCAGCTCAAACTCAACCTTCTCACTTTTCTATACCCCAGTTTTCCCATTTGTAAAGTGGGGTGACAGTGATCTCCCTCTCCAAATTTTCTGAGGCTCAGTGAGATACTCAGTACACAGGAGTCCCCAGGGATTCCTGTTTCATTTCTTTTTCCAGAAATATCAGAGAACAATGGGGTCCTACCTGCCCTGGAACTAGGAAGGGGGCCCTGGCGGGTAGAACCAGTCATAGTACAAAATGAAAACTCAAGCCTTTGGTTCAAAAAATCAGTAAGAATTGCACAGCACATTACCAAGGCTAGCAAAGGCCACTCTAAGCCCAGGGTCCTCTGTGAGCACTCAGGTCACCCACTGATGTAGTCAGGGTTTACAAATTTAAATAAACTAAATAATTTAAGTTTATAGTTTTATTTTATAATACTCACCTAAAACATCAAATGCAGAGGAGTATAGGAGATCTGCTCATGAACTAGAGGCCCAAAGAATCCAGCTGAGGCCTGGATCTCTTGGCAGTGTCCTGCACGAGTCAGGCTGGAGGCCTGGAGCCCATGACGATGTCTCATGCAAGTCTGTATCCAGGACCTGCACTGGGAAAGCCGAAGGTCAGTGGTGGGAGCTAGAAAGTCTGCGCCCGCAGGATGAAGGATCTGTGCCAGCAGGCTGGGGATCTTCACGGGAGCCGGGAAGCGATGCTCAAGGGAAGGCCCGGAGCTTCCCCAGAAAGAACCATGCCATCCCCAGCGACAGTGAGGACCCAAGCTCCTCCGATGATGAGAACAGCTGAGTGCAGATCAGGAGAGCCAGCACGACAAGCTGCGCCGTAGACCCAACAGCACCATCTTCACCTCCACTTCTCCTTTTATGCTACCGGCGACAACCCTCAGGCGGACCTTCTGCAGCCAATACCAGGCCAATTCAGTGCAGCTGGGGGTTACAAACTGCCTATTAGTTAATCCACCTCACATAGCCCTGCAGCAGGAACCTGGGAACCTAAGCTGGAGGCTCTGGTTCAGTGTGTGAGGGTGGGGAGCAGAGGGCACCCCTCTGCTGAGCCTCACAGTGAGCAGATAGTGCCCCCTGGGACCACATTTATTAAGGTACTCCTGCTGGTGTTGGGGAGACACCAAGTGGAGAGTGAAGAAGAGGAGGTTCTGGACCTATTGACACCTTCTGGTGAGGCTGAGATCTTGACTCATGCCTGGTGCCTGGAAAACCCATGACAGAAGACACAGAGCGGCCCATGTGCAGACATTTGGAAGAGGTGGGAAGCCAGTCTGGGGTGCCCAGTACCTGCAGCTCTGCATGTCACAGGGGCCAGGAAAGGGGACTTGGCCTGAGGTCTCAGCCCAGGTGGCCTGTGGGCATGGGCAGCTGGCCCAGGAAGAGGAGAGGAAGGCAGCTGCGAAGGGTGGGGGTACACGTGCTAGCTCCAGGGAGGTGTGGTGCCCAGCCAGAAAAAGGTGGCCAGAGCTGAAGGCCTCCAGGGGTACAGCAGGGCTCTGACTTCCCCCATGGGGAGCTTGTGTGGGTCCTTCCCATAGTAAGGCTCTCTCCAAACCCTGGCCCCTCTAAGAGTCCATGTATCCCCTGTGATGGCACCATCAGGTGGTCAAGGTGAAGAGTTCAGAAGCCACACTGTCCCCATCCTGCAGTTCTTGCTGTGTGCCCAGGACAGACCACAGGTCCCTGAGCCTGGGCAGGGTCCCTGGGGATTTGCAGGGCAGAAGAGCTGGGACTGGGTTGAGCTGGGCCAGCCTGCCCCTCCTGTGGGTGCACAGATCCTTCTAGGCCCCACTTGGGGTGCAGTGTATGGGGTCCCAATGTCCAGGGAGCACAGAGACCCATCCTAGAAGGTCACATAGCTGCTAATGGCAGGGGGTGGGTCCCTTGCCCTGACCTCTGGCCTCCCAGGCCAGGGCTCTGGCTATTTCCGGTGGGGCCTAGGCCAGGTAGGGGTCCCTTCGGGGCAGTGCTGGGGGACAGCGCAGGCTGGTGGCAGTGGCAGTGGCGGCGGCGCAGAGCCTGCCTGCGTGGGGAAGCTCCTAGCAGCGTCACCACACAGCTATTCTCAGCCTTTCTCCTTTTATGGTACCGGAAGTGAGCGGCAGAGCTGGGCTGGCTCAGGGGAGGCATTTAAATGGAAATACAGAGAACAGCAGGAAAGCACAGCCACAGGGCGGGGGTGGCAGGCTGTCCTGGACACTGCCCCCTCCCTGGCACAAGTTCTGAATACCGACACCCCCCCCCCCCAAGGGTGTCTGCAGGGGCCAACTGGTAGTGAAAACTCAGTCCTGACCTGATGGCGGGGCAGGCTACCCTGCAGCACGATTCAGGGTGGGTGGGCATTCAGGAAGGCAGTGGGGTGGGCACTTGCCCTGGCTGGGGGCCCTGTGGGCCACAGATGGGGAGCAGCCCCCCCCAACTCCCACCGCCACCCAGCCCCAGAAGTTTCTGCAAGCCTCCCTCACCCCTGAGAAAGTCATCTGCTGAGCTCCTGGAGACCCTCGTTCCTGACCCTCTCAGGGCACTGTCCCGCTGCTGGCTGCGAAGCAGTCACCACCAGCCTGTCTCCCCATCCCCACAGCCTCCCAGCAGTAGTCCTGGCAGCACCAGGCTTCAGGCCCTCCTGTGGCCTTCTCACTGCACTCCCGTGCTGCAGCTTCTGGACGACTCCCTGCTGCCCCCGGGCCACTTGCCGCCCACTTCACCCAGGGGTCCTTCCTCACCTCTGGGCAGCTGGCCTCAGCACACCTCACCAGCAGAGACCCTGAAGGGAGTGAAGCAGGCTCCATGTGCTCAGAGCAAGGCCAGGGCTGGCTGCTGGCAGCAGTGGGAGTGCACAGAGGGGAGTGCAAGGCCCAGAAAGCCCAGAAGCCTTTCTGGCAGTGTAGACCCTGGCTCAGGCTGCTTATGTGTGTGTGTGTGTGTGTGTGTGTGTGTGTGTGTGTGTTTATTGAGGATTGAACCTAGAGCTTTTGCACTAGGCTCCATCCCCAGCCCTTTAGTTTTGCTTTTTATTCTGAGGCGGGGTCTTACTAAGTTGCCCAAGCTGGACTCACACTGGCCATCGCCCTGCCTCAGCCTCCCAAGCAGCTGAGACCACAGGGGCACACAATGACATTCAGTTAGGCTGCCTGTGCTCTGACATGGTGTTGGGGTTTGTCCACTGAACAAGGGGTGGTGAGCAGGAAGCTGGGCTGGCATTCTGGGTGGAGGAAAGCTCCTGGCCCTGAGTCCTCTTCCCCCCTCCCCTACTCAGTCCACATAGACAAGAGTGGCCCTTTAGTACAGTCTGATCTCTGTGTGAAGTGGGAAAGGGCCTGGGGCTGGTATGTGCATGAGGCCTGAAGGAGACCCGGGACAGGAGGCCTTTGATCCTGTTCAGTGGGCTCTGGTGCTCAGCCAAGCCTGGGGCAGGCTCTGCCGAGGGGCATCCAGGACAACCTCCCTGGCCCAGCGCCATCTGGTGCTTCTGCCTCGCAGCTGTCTCCCAGTACATGCGCTCGGCACCACACCACAGTGCGCACCCAGGCGGGCAGGGCACTCAGCCGAGTTGCTCCCTCACAAGAGTCCCCTGGGATGCCTGCTGGTGTCCTTCAGAGAATTCCAAGTCTGGGGCTGCGGCCAGCTGCTGGTGCTGACGCTGCAGAGGGGCCATGGCTCCACTGATAGCAGGCAAGGGCCTCTGGGGGAAACTGAGGCCAGGGAAGCTATGGGGACTGAAGGATTTTGCCGCAAATGGCATAGGGCAGGTCATGTCCATGGCATGTCTGAGAACGTGTAGGTCTTCCTCACAGTACCCCTCACCTCAGGGCTCTGTTCTTCCTTGCCCTGGTCGCCCCTGCTGTGTGGACTCAATTTCTCTTCTGAATAATGTATGAGGATGGTGGTCGTGAGACAGAGGTGTTGCTTGCGGGTGGGCTTTTGCACCCTGTGCCCTTTTGGAGGCCGGGGGGTGGGCAAAGGTCTGAGTCTCTGAGACCCAAAGGGACTCCTGGGCATAGCGAGTAGCAGGGTGATGCTGGATCTATGGAAAAATACTGAGCACCCTTAGGGGCTGGACTGGAGGAGCTGAAGCAGGAGGCAGGAAGGAGGAGGGAGGAGGGAGGAGGGTCTGGTGTGTGGGGGCCCCGGAAGGCACAGGCTGCCTGTTCCAGGGATCAGGATACAGCACACAGCCTGCCAGACGGAAGAGGAAGAAAGGAAGGAAGGAAGGGGGGCAGAGAGAAAATGTTCCTGCAGCTCAGAGGGGGTGTCTGGAGAGGAAACAGCCTCAGTCACCTGAGGCCCCAGTTCTCCTCCCCTCCCAGATTGACACTCTCCAGCTCAGTGGGGTGGGGGGGGGGCAGCTATGCCCAGCTCTCAGGACCTCTGCCTGGGGGTGAAGATGCCTTTGTGAGAAGTTTCAAAGGAACAACTGTGCTCTGGTTTCTCCCCAGTTCCCCTCCCCAGTCCTTTGCCTCCTCCTTCGGTCTTCTCCCTCCCTAGTCCCAGTATGGCCTTCCATGGAGCCTGGGAACCTCACCCCCCAGCTCCCGGTTTCTGCCTCCCTCATCACCTGTCCGCATGTTGGCCAGATGTGAGCAGTGGAGGTGGCAGGAGGTCATCCTTAAAGGGCCAGGGGGAGAGCCAGGGTGGATAGGATCCTCCCTTCCCAGGCAGCTCACCCACACATCAGCCCCACTTCAACTTCTAAAGGCAAAAGGGGTGGCAGAGTGAGGAAGTACCCAGAATCCTTCCCTGAGGGGTCCAGGGTGGGCCTGCCTCCTTACCTCTGGCCAGACATGGTGCTGTGAGGAGAGCTTCACAGGAGGAGGAGCTGGTGGACTTCAGTCTTCCTTGTAGCCCCCAGACCCAGCACTGTCATCCCTTCTACAGATGGAAAGGCGAGGTTCTGGTGAACAATGGCTTAGTCTGCCTACTGAGAAACCCAGAAGGGTATATTCCTCCCTCCGTTCCTCAGGGCCCCTGCCAAGCACCTTGGGAAGCCCTGCCTATGCCAGCAGATGACAACTAGAAGTGGGGTCTGAGAGCAGACTGTGGCCTCCTAGGCTAGACAGCAAAGGACTCCAGGCATAAGGGTGTGGATGAAGGCTACCCACTGGGAGACCTTGGCAAGGAACTTGAGTGGGCTGCCTGGGGGCTCAGGGCCAGCCCAGTCTCCCCCAACCCACCAGAGAGTGTGTGGTGATGGAGTGAGGCCAGGTGGCCCAGGGTGACCCTGCAGAACAGCAGGGCTGTGAAGCTGGGTGGAAGATCCTACAGTACAGCCAGAGCAAGGGGCAGAAAGTCTCACCCCTCAAGGTGGTGGGGCGCAGGGTGGATGGGAGCAAGAGGGTGGCTACTGCTGTCATCTTCCCTGCTGACCTAGCTTCTTGCTCAAGGGGGGTAGGGTACAGGGTCCCCAAAGCCCAGACCAGTGGGGACAACAGGGTACCTGAAGAATGTGGTGGGTGATCAGTGTGCTTGCGTTTACTGGCATGCGTGTGTGCACGTGTGTGAGTACACACAGATGTGCTCTGTATGTGTGCATGCACCTATGTGTGTGCATATACACATGAGTGTGCATGGGTATTCAGGAGAGGATGTGAACACTACCCTGGAGCAGCTGTGCTCAGCCTCGGCTGCCTGGAGCCTTCTGCAGGTAGGGCTTGGGGGGAGCGCTAGTAGGCCAGAGCCTTGTCCCCAGGTGGCAGCCAACCCCGTGAAAACCTTAGCAGTCAGTGGAACACAGAATGGTGTGTGCCAGCCAGACCATGTCCAGTCCTTGGAGCCAGGCAGGGATAGCTGAAGCCACCACAAGGGGGCCATGTGCTCTGAGGAGCAGAGTGGAGATGCATGGGACAGGATGGAGGCCTGGGCTTTCCAGGTAGGTAGCCTGAATACCTCTGAAGGTCCAGGCTGTCCATGAGCATCCCGGAGGCCATGCGAGCCTGTCAGGATGCCCCTGTGATCAAGCACTTTCAGGAGTTGGGGAGAGAGTTCAAGGCCCCAGGGACAAATCAGGACAGGGAGGTTGGAGAGGTCTGAGACTGGTGGGCCAGGAGTCCCTGAGATTGTACCTAAGCAAGTGTGACCCCAGACTGAAATGGGTGTCATTGCACCCTTCGATCAGAACCTGGGGGCCCAAAGCTTGGAGCCCTGAGGTTGAGGCCAGAATGAAGAGCCCTGAACCAGGGCTTTAGGGCTGCATAGACCCCTGGGGTCATGCTGGCCTACCCCTACCCTTGCAGGGCCTCCCTTGCTCTGGCAGACCCGGCCTCAAAAGGCAGTTGGCACAGCTTGGCTCTGGGAGCATTGGGGCCTCTGCCCCCTGTTGCCCAGTTGCAGCCCCCAGCCCTTCCCCAGCCTCAGTCCCTCTTGTCAGGAAACTGGCTGGTGGGAGCTAGGGAAGCCAGGGCCCCTCTGATCAGAGGCCCCCCCCCCCCACTTCCTGGGCAGTAGGGAGCCAACCCAGCCTCTTTCCCTGAGGCGGAAGAATGGAGGAGCCTCAAGCCTCCAATGCGGAGGTTTGCTGAGGGCTTCTGGGGCGATAATTGGGCAGCGATTAAGTGTTCCCAGAGCAGCAGCTGTTGCCTGTCACCTGTCACCATGACCCTATGTTCACAGCTTCTGCAGACCCGGCAGGGAGGGAGTGGAGGTTCTGTGGGCCCTGCCCCCGCTCCACACCAGCCTCCCCCCAGTCTGTACAGAGCATGCTCCAGCAGCTGAGTCTGGGTGGGCCATCTGTGTCCAGCTCTGTTGCAGCAAGCTACAGGAAGAGGCGGTGAGGGGCCATGGCGTCCTGGGGGCACTACGTCACCTCACCAAAGGTCTGCTTTAAATTGAGCCCTAGGCTGCTCTTGGACTGATCTTGGAAACTCCCTCTCCGTCTACTCACCCAAAGGGCTGCTGGTGGCCTTCCAGGCTCAGTGTGGCAGCGCAGCACCCCGCAGCACAAACACCAAGCTTCACACCCCCAGCCTCTTACTCTAGGAAGTTGTCAGTGGGGGCTGCCTGGGGTGGGACTGGGAGAAGCGGGAGACTACTGCAGGCAAAGGCCTAGGCCTTTAAGCATGTGAAACATTGAGGGCTGGCCCTTGGACCTGCATGCATGGACACGGTCACAGCCAGTGTCCAGTTGCCTGCGCAGCCCAATGCCAGAGTCTCTGGCCGGCCCGTGGTCCTGTGGCGACCAAGTGCAGGTGCCTCTGGGCTCTGATGCCCCTGCAGCCTCCAGCCCCTGGGATTCCTCCACGGGAAGGGAAGGTGCCAGTTGGTTCCCATTTCTGCAGTTTCTCTGCCTAGCTCCCCCTCCCAGTGGCGCCCCTCCACCCTCCCTTCTTTGTTCGCCCACTCACCTTTAATTAGAAATGCCAGGAGAGCCATTTTGGGGGAGTTTTTTTTTTCCCCAGAAAGACATTCCCCTCAGGAGAGGAAGCCCAAGGGAAGGGGGAGGGGGTAAAGAGAGAAATGGGGGCCTGGTGTGTGGGGATTCCAGTGGGAAGGAGAACAAGGTGGATTGGGGGCTCAGGTATGTGTGTATGCAGGACTCTGAGTGTGGGGGGGATGAGTGTTTGCAGGGTTCTAGGTAAGGGGATGGGTGTGACTGGTCCACGGGTGGGGAGATGAGTGGATGTAGGGTTCTAGGTACGAGGATGAGTGTGTGCGAGTCCCCAAGTGGGGGCTGTGAGTGTATATAGGGCTCTGAGTGGGGGGAGA
>NDGM011029844.1:0-11783 GCA_002564305.1 Octomys mimax
CCATTTGCAGTGCAGTAGCTTAGTTCACAGGTATCAGTATATATAGTTAGTCAGGGTGAGAACTATTTCCAATTCAGACTAATATATCTGACAAAACTGTCTTTCAAAATAAATGATGACATAAGGAACTTCCATAATAAAGATCACATTAAGAAATTCACAATCACCAAACCAATGTACTACTTACTCATGGATATCCTCAAAGGAGAATAAAGCCAACAGTGCCAAAAAGCTAAAAGTTTAATTAAACTAAAATACCAAACAGAGTGAGCCACTAGGCAGAAAGGAGAGAAAACAGAATCAAAAAGAAGAAAATAATGGAATGATAGGTTTAAGTCACTACGTTTCCATAATAATTCTCAAGATGAATGGTTTCAGCATTTCAAACAAAACACAGATATGTAGACTGGGTCGAGAAACAACAGTGTGCAGTACATGAGACACACTTATTCTAAAAAAAGTTCATGATCAAAAACAAAATATTTATTTGATCAAATCAATCTATAGATGAATATCAAATATAGACGTTCATAGGTAAAAAACTCTTTCATGCAACAAGACTCTGACAAGAAAAGATAGAAGTAACTATTCTATCTCAAAACATACTAAACATCAAACAAGGACACATCACAAGATGCAAGGAAAATCAGTACATATCAGTTAGAAGAGAAATTCAGCAGGAGGAACCAACAATTATAAATATATACACATCAAAACCTGGCACATCAAACTTCATCAATGAACTAATAAGGGACACAACAGATCAGACAAAAATCAACACAGTTATAGTTGGTGACTTTAATACCACATTACAACAAATGTACTGATCAACTAGATTTAACAAAAATCAAGATAAAGTCAGAGCCAAACTATGCTTCAAAGCAAATGGACTTAATAGATATCCAAGGAGTGCTCAACACAAAACAAGACACCTTTTAATCAGCAGCACTAAGAAATTTCCCTGAAACAGATTTGCCAGTGCTGTGGGTTTAGGGAAACATGAAAGCATGATTGTCCCATACATATTATTAGACTGTAGTGCACTGATCCTGGGAGTCAATGGCAAAAGAATTCACAGAAAACATGTAAGCACATGGACAGGAAACAGCATACTCTAGAACACAGGAGAAAACAATGAAGAAATTCAAGATTCTAGAATCAAAGGAAAATACTGCTATCACCTGTCTCAACCAATGGCACACAATGAAAGCAGTTCTAAGATGAATTTTATAGCTGTGAATATCCACATCAGAAAAACAGAACAAATGGATATGACTAATCTGGAGAGGCATGTGATGGTACTCGAAAAACATGAGAAGTCCATAAATAAATCTAATAAAACGCAAAATATTATGGGAATCAGCAAAGCATTATTTAAGTTGAGATTAAAATACATACAAAAATCAATGAAGCCAAGAGTTGGGTGTCTGAAGGAAGAAGCAAAACCTTATAAAATCCTTCCAAATAATGGAACAAAGATACAAGGAAGAAAAGAAAGAAAAGAAGATACAAAGAATGAAAGAAAATCAATGCATTTAACATGAAGAACAAGAACCAGAAATATATTACTAATTACATCAAAAAATATGTACTCCAAAAAATTAGAGAACCCAGATGAGTAGATGCTACATGCATCAAATATGCAAACTGAATCAAAAGACAAAAAACAATCCCAAGTATTCCAATCACTAGTAATGAAATTAAAGCATCAATAGGAAAACTTTCCTATTTGAAACAGCCAGGGACCCGATGGATTTATCACTCAGTTCTGTGATTTAAACAAGAGTGCCACAAATGCACATGACACTGAAAGGAAAGGAGCACATCCAAAACCATTTCTGGAAGCTAACATTATTCTGAGTTCCAAACCAGACAAGGGTCCAACTGAAAAACAAAGATAAATGTTCAAAATGCCTTTGGAAAACTACTACATCCAATCTGTATAGAAGTCCTGAAGAAAATATGTACAGAAGGACTTTATTTTAATCTGATAAATGCCATTTATGACAAAAATAATAGCAACCAAGTATTAAATGGGAAAAATCTCAGAATTCTCCTTTTATAATCAGAACAAGATAAGAATAATCACTATTACTTCTCTTCTCCAATATAATACTTGAATTATTAGTCAGTGCAATCAAACAAGAGAAAGCAATAAAAGTTCTACATAGGGGAAAGGAAAATTTTAAATTCTCATTATTTGTAGACAACATAATCCTCTACATATTTCATTAAAAGACTTCTAGAATTAATAACCAAATACAGTCATAGAATTAACATACTAAGGAAAAATTATGAAAACAATAGCGTTGTCAAAATCATCATAAATTTGTAATATTTAGGAATTAATCTAACAAAGTAAATGGAAGACATCTGTGATGAAAACCGGCGTACCCTGCACAGGAAGACTGTAAAGGACATGAGAAGGTGGAAATACATCACCCATTTCTGGAGAGGCATAACCAATATTGGCAAAATGGCCATGCTCTCAAAACTCCAACTGATTCAGTGTAATCCCAATCAAAATGCCAACAGTAATTCTCAAGGAAATACCCAAAGAAATCCTAAAATTCATGTTGACCAGAAAAGAGATAGAAGAGCAAAGCAAATCTGGGTAACAAGATCAATCCTGGATTTCATGATATGTTACAAAACTACAGTAATAAAAACAGCATGATACTGGCATATCAATGGAAAAGGAGGGAATTCCAGAACAAGTCCTAGGACAACCAGCTATCTGATCTTGTAATTCATCATGCTATTGTAATACATACATATTGATGTTTATAGAGGTATAACTCAGAACAGCTAAACTGAGAAACTGCCTACCTGCCCATAAAGTGATGAATGAATAAAGGAAATATGGTATTTATGCAGAGTAGAGATAATAACAAATAATAAATAATAATTAATTTGAATCATTTGTAGAAAAATTGAAGTACCTTGAAAATACAACTTTCAGTGAATTATATTAGATATACAGTCTTAAATATCACAAAGTTTCTCTTATTTGAGACAATCAAATTATAAATAAATTAAAGAGCAAACTAAAAATTAGGGCATGTCAGTCAGAACTCATGTGAATGGAAGGGTACCAAGAGATAGAGGGACAGGGAAAGCAGGTAGGGGTCAGCAATATGATGAAAAAGACTCCCGGTGTATGGCCATGTACAACGTCCCAGGATGCAGGTAACTGTCATGACTGCCGACATGTACCAATAAAAATTGTGAAGCAGTGATATAACTTGAGAGAGAAAAGATGAAGAGTGGAGAGTTAATGACCTTCTCTTAGGGATACCCATAGAGCGTGATACAGATCTAAAAGTCACTGAGAAAGTGTGTCCACCACATTAAGAAAAATGCTCTAATTGGACAACATGCAAAACTTAAACTGAGAAAAATCTGTTTCAGGATAAGAAGATAGCTCAGAGGCATAAGTACCTGTCTGCCAAGTGCTAGGTCCTCAGTTCAATCCTCAGTATGGAAAAAAAAAATCTGTTTGAATACTAACATAAATGCTATGGAAAACTGAGTGATACAAGGAGTATGTATGGCATTAACGGGGCCAGAAATTAGTCAAGAGCCTTAATAATAATTTTCAAGTTGGTGCCATTAAACTGTGTTCATATTCTAAGAAGAGCTGTACAGTGAGAAAATATTGATGCTAGTGTACATTCTATATCAAAAGCATGCATGCAGGATGTATGAAAAGATAAAACAAAGGGCAAAGAGATGTCCTTGGCATAGATGTCCTTTGTGGCAGAAAAGAAGGCAACCATGTGAGCTCACACGAGTGTAGCCTTCCCATTTGAGCAGATAATGTTAATTCATTTCTCATGTGACATGTTCCATTTTCTTAGAGAAATGAGGACTGTGAACTCAACAGCATGCCTGCTAAAATGTACCCACTGAATCTCTGACACCAGTGTGTTTAAATTTGAAAATACAGACCTGATAGAATTTATTTATTTATTTATTTATTTAGGAAAGGGGGATTGAACTCAGACCCTTGCGCTTGCCGGGGAAGCACTTATTCCACTGAGCCATCTCCCCGGCCCCTATTAATTTTCTTTATAGGCAAAAATATTGGAAATCTCCCAACATCCTACCCCTCAAACCCTCCCCCCCCCAAAAAGAGATCATATGTCACAGAAGAAAATGACATCCATTAAAAGCTAGCTAAAGAGGTCTCAGAAATGAACCTACAATAGTCCAGAAAAAAAAAGAAGAAAGTTTGTCATCATAAGCCAGGAAAAGAGAAAAAGTGATGGTGAAATTTTGAGAGGGAATTGAGGTAGTAACTTAAGAGAATGAAATAACGTATTGAAGAGTTGACACATCATTGGGTTTTGTTGAAAACTTGAAAAATTAATGGTGGGCAAGAGCATGAGGACAGAATAGTAGACATTGTGGACATATTTGAAGGAGTAGAATAGAATTAGATTGCTCAAAAGTACTTTACATTGCTTTAAATGTCTGTGTGATGACAGATGTCCCGGAGGGTGTGATGGCTCCCACCTGACTCTCCCATAAAGGTCCCTGGGCTTTATGCCACAGATGCTATTGGAAGATGATTGAAAGTTTTTGAGACTATGGATAGCGAGAGGTCTTTAGATAATTTGAGGATGTGCCCTCAAAGAACTTAATGAGATGCTGAGCCCCTTTCTCTCCTCTCTTTTGGTTTTAAGCCATGTGTAGAGCAGTCATGCTGGGCCACATTCTCAGTGTGATGTTATTAATTGCCACAGGGGAAAAGAAGCAGGTGGTAACCCAGGTATGACCTGATACCTCCAAAACTGTGAGCCAGATTACAACTTTTCAGTTTCAAAGTTAATTATCTTAGATGTTTTATTATAAAGAAGGAAAATTAACATAGAAGGCATAGAATTCTGTTCAAAGTACTAATGGGTACGTAAACGTAAAAGTTATTTGGGGAACAGCACACAAGATTATTTAATGGAAAGAAGACAGTCAGTTTTGCAGAATTGGGAATTTCTGATTGTGAGTGAGGTTTGCAGAAATACTTTCATGCAAAGAGAGAAATTGTACTTCCCCACTATAGGTAGAACTTTAATGCCACTTAATTCCTGCTGTGGGATTAAGGTTCCATGTTCAAATGATACAGATTAAGTCATTAATCTCTCAAATGCTAAAGTAATCAGTTTTCTGACTGCCTTTATGCACTTAGTTTTTGAAGATAATATTATTCCTCTATTTATGAAATAATAAAGTCATATTTCTTTTGGTTGGGATGCTAGAAGCCTCATACTAATTTACTATCCCATTACAATAATTTCTTGGAGGCTAATTCTTACTTTTTGTTTTATGAGTGGAACTTTTTTTAACTGGACTCATTCCTGGCTCTTTATTTTTTGGGGGGCTTATTTCAATGGATTACTAACACTGATTTTTTTATTATAATTCTACTCTCAACATTTGGGAAATAATCAGAGAAAACTATTAGTGATTTCATTTTTACATAAAACTGAGCTGAAATTTGTTTTCATAAAAATATTTATTCTTCTCTTGCAATGATATAACTTGAGAGAGCAAAGATAGAGAAGTGGAGAGTTAATCTCTTGGAGCTGCCCACAATTTTAGAGCTTCAACAGATCTTAAAGACGAGCCCACTGAGAAAACTTATGCAGCATGTAAATAAAAATGGTCTGTGTGGATGTTATAGAAAATTTAGACTGAGAAAATCTGCTTCAAAAATTTTATAAGTGCCCTCAATAATCGACACTAGGAGTATAAATTGAATTATTATGACCCAAAATCGGCCAAGACATTGCCCCTGTATGATTCCGCTTCAGACTTCTGCCCCAGAATCTGTATTCCCAGCCTGTGCCTCTAACCACTAAAATCTACTTATTTTCTCTTTGTCAGATCCTTGAATATACAAAGTTTTATTTATTTCCACACTCTGTTTCTTTTGATTTTAACATTTTTTTCTCCCCTCTCCGCTACTCCACTACTGAGTTACATAAGGGACTTCTTTAGAGATCAGTTCTTTCATGATCATATGACCCTTCCTTGGTGTTTCCACTAAGTAGATCTGATCAAGTCCCGTCTGCTCTCCCTCTTCCCTTCCACTCCTGTGTTGCTACATTTCAATGCATTTCTTTGTTTCACTACAATTGTTACCATATCTTTAGTTCCTGAAAAGAAAACAGCAATTGTTTATATGTTACTTATCATGACATCCTGCAGATATATATATATATATATATATATATATATATATATATATATGTTTTCCCTTGCTCAAAATACAAGAAATATTTCAATTCAGAATCTTTCTGCATTCTGATATGAGTTTTGGGTAGTACCCATATATTTTAAACCAAGCAGCACTAATGGATTCAAATTTTGTTTTCCTGGTAAAAGTCAGATAATTTTCTAAGTTTCTGAAGTTTTTAGTTTAAAGTCCAACAACATAAGGAAATTTGTAATGGTCTGATTGCTATGCTTGTGTTTATTCAATTTTATTTTCCTTTGCTGTGATGTAAAAAGTTTTAATTAGCATATTGACAGCAATAAAATACTCTGTCAATACATTATCGTAATATTGTAAGCCTGAATGCTCTTTAGTAGGGACACAAATCATAAGTAATGAAGTAATCCTTTGATAGATTAAAAAATAAAAAAAAACCCAAAATGTGAGCTAAGCAGAATGCACCAACATGCATTTTGCTTATCAAGTTGAGACAGGAGGCACTGAAGTCTGTGGTAGCCTCAGTTTTTTTGAACATAAGTATTTGACTTATGTAATGATATTATTCTTCGTCCCCAGTTTATTTTTTAAAAAACTCTGTTTGTTTTGAAAAGTGATAGTTACAAAAGTTACATATATACATTTAGTTTTATCATTATTGCTTAGTAGATGAGAGAATAGAAGCTAAATTAATGACACAAATACATTTAATACCTAGATGTTTTGACTGAGTGATTTATAACAAGTAAAGTCTATGCTTAGATATTTGCACTAGAATTTGTTTCTGTCTTGCAAGCAGAAATTTACCAATTTATCCTTGTGTCTCTTGCCTGGTGCATTGTCTTCTATAGTAAAAAGAAAAAGAAAAAAAACTGGATTCAGATTTTTATACCTATGTGGGACCTTGGACACAGTTAAAGACATTTAAGCTTTGGCAGCAGATTATAATCTGATGATCTGTTGTATGGAAACCATATTAGGATATATATATATATGATATCTTGGATGATCTTACTACTAATTTCTATTGGTTTATTGAGAGGAATAATTAATGTCTAAATGATCAATTTTGCATGCTAATATCTGGAAATCTGAACAACTACACTGAAGGTAACAGTACACAGTATAACCATCACTTTCATTTCCTAGCATCTTGTTTTCAAACTGTATATTTTTTAGTGTTTTCAAATTATTTTTATATAAAAGATACTACAAGCACAAAGAAAAGGTACTTTATAGGAAAACTGAATAAAAAAGAAACAAACTGAGGCCAACATCTTCAAGGGTATCGACAGCTGAAAGAAATTTTCAGCACTGAGATGCCTGTACAGTGCCCCTTAGTTGGGTGGGTAAGTTGTGCAAAGGGGAAGAACTGCTTGGGAAATACCTGTGTACCATCACCTCTTCACCCTGAAGAACTGCAGGGACTAGGCCAGGGATGTAGCTCAGCAGCACAAGCCCCTGCCTGGCAAGCTTAAGGATCTGATTTTGACTTTCAGCACAGAAAATTTGCAGAGACCTGGAATGAGAAGAGGGGAGTATGTACCTCCTCTCCATAACTGAGATGAGTGTCCATACTGAAGATGGAAGAAAGTGAGAACAGAAGAAGGGTGACTAGCAGAGCATGGAGATTCTGAGATTAAGATTTTTACAGGACATCTTTTGTGTCTTCTTGCTGAAAGAGTACGTGAGACTAAATTTGGATCAAATGTGGAATATTTCTCCCACATTTTCTACTCCATACAATGCTTCAGCAAGACCTCTGACAGCTGGTTCTTATCAACTTTAGGGTATAAAAAGAAGTAAAGAAATCTGGGACAGGCATGTATGTGGAGAGAGGAGGAACACTGGTGTAGCAAACACCAAGCAATTAGCAGATGTTGAGAGAAAGCACTGGAGGATCCAAACACATTCTTCTTAATTTCATTAAATAGACATGTTTCCAACAACAAGGAAGGGTTGTATGTTGTCCTAAATCTCAATTCCATCCACATTCTAAAATGATAGTTTATCTCATGATGGAATTATAAATTGAAATATTTTAATTTCATACTTTCACATTATTTATTTGTTTTTCATTTGGTGCCTAAGCATTATTAAAGACATCTGATGAGCTTTATTCATCAGTAATACTTTTATGCTGTAAGTCAAATTTGTATCTTTCAGGATTTTCCTTTACTTCTATTGTTTTGCGATTTCAAAATCTAAAGAGACATTTTGGTGTTGGGCTGACATTTTTTAATAGTGAAAGTCATGTAGGCCAATCATTTGGGTTTCTTTTTCTAAAAATCCTATTAGGGACTGAGGAGATAGTTTGGAAGTCTAAGCACCTGCCTGGCAAGCACACAGACCTGGGTTTGATCCTTGGTACCATCTGATGTGCCAACCCCGAATCCATGTGTGGTGATGCACACCTGTAATCCTAGCACTGGAGAGGCTGAGGCAGGAGAATCACCATAAGTCTGGACTGCATGTTAAACCCTGCATCAAATAAATTTTAATTGTTTTACATCCCATTCAACGGATATTAAAGCTTCCTTCACCTTTTGTTTTTCCTCTTTTTTGATTTTTTTTTCTGTTTCTATGTCTTTCTCTGAATCCATTTATTTAGAATTGACTTCACCAATTTTATTTTCAGTGATGTTGCTTTACCTTACGTTGCTGCTACCATGAAACTATGGAATCTTCCAATAGAAGGGTTTGTTACTGAATTCTTTTGCTAGTATACTTGTATGTACATTCTTTCAGCATTTCCACTTATTCTGTGTATGTTTCAGGCATGCCTATTTTAGAATCACTTATAGTACTTGGGAGACAAAATACTCTCAAATGTTGTATCTGTTGTTTTTTATTTGTTGTGCAACTTCTTTCTGTGACTTTATTCTCAGAAAAATCATTTTCCATGAGAATAACTTGAAGGTTTCTCTGAAGATGAATTTTGCTTTTGTTTAAATGAAGACTCACTCATTTGGTCTATTCTCTACCAATTTTTAAAGCAAGTTCTTGTCTTATGCTTCTGTATAGACAAAAGACAGTGGTGCACACTGAATCGCTTGTGAGTTTTCAGTGGCAGACATGACATATGCAGCAAGAGAAAGGAATTCATCCTTAGAAATGAATGTTTTCTTTTTCCTTCCTCTGTGCAAATTGTATAAGGACTGTGATGATGTAACTTAGCTTTAGGCTTCATCCACTTGTGAAGCTAAGTGGACTTTTAACTCACATATAATTTTATACCATGCTTTAGATAGCAAATTTAGGCAGCAAAGCTATGTTCCAACATGAGTGCTGCCCTGTCCAGATGGACCATCAACTGGCCCATCACGGACCTTTCAACCTTTACCTCCAACTTTAGAGTCTATATTTGGAAAGACTATACAATGAGGTGTATATGATCAACTATCATTCACTGCTCTGTTTATATTGTCTCTGGTAGATGGTGATCTTGTACTATTAGTATTTTCATTTCATTATGTTGAATTTTATCTCAGAATCTTATTCATTTGGTAAGCAAAAAGGGCCGGAACACCATATAAACCAAAAATCTTTCATTATGCTTTGGAAAATGTTTTCCTTTGTTTCACTGAATAAAAATCTTATGGCTTTTACCTCCCTTTGATAGCTATTCCTTGTCATTCTCTGTTTTGATAAATCATGTAATTTTAACTTTTGTCTAATTTGGCTCTAATCCTTTGGTTAGGACTAATCTGTTGCATGGCTCTGCATTTTTATGTGGGAAATGGCAGAAATGTTACCATTTTTTACAATGTTTGCTGCCTAAAGCTATGCCAATTCTCAATATGCACTTGTTAACTGAAGAGAGATTTTGTCTCCAACTAGAGAGGCATGCAGCTTGAATACTGCAGGTTCAATGATTATCCACACTCTCACTTTTTATCCAATTCCTTTGGAAACACTATAATTTCAATTTAAATTTTATGCTAATAATTTGACTCATTTCTTTACATTTTAGTCTATTAGGTACCAAAACTACCAGACAACCAAAACCACAAACAATATACAAGATGCTAAATACATCATATTGAAGAAATTGGGAACTACAGAAGACTCTGTTAGGATGCCAAGATCTAGGAGACAGAAAGACAGTGTCCTTCTGTTAAGATTTTTGACAACCTCAAAATGTTTGCTAATTTAGTAAACTGGAAATGAAAGGAGTATATGTGATTTTATTTACAAGTATTTTATCAGAGTATTTTTAGTTCTTCATTAACTAATTACTTGCCTTTTTTATGCAATGTCCATTTGAGAAAAATTGAAAATAGTAATTTTTGTCATATGTTTCAAGCTATTTTGCTATATTTTAATATTGTCAGATAATATAATACATCCATATTTTATGAGGCATTTAGCTAGTACACATATCAAATTCATGGGGTCATTATGTACGGTCCTATTTTCTTTAAATTTAACATTTACACCTTCTGTATTCTTCATCAATAAAAGTGATTAGTAGCCAAATAAAAATTACATCATCCTACCTTTTATTTGCCTTGAACTCATTTATTATTTCCAACTCTATTCAGCATTTTTATTATCGTTATAATTTTATTTTATTTTGAAGAGTAAAAACAAAAGCAAGAACAACAAAAACAAAAATAGATATAGTATAACATACAACAATTCATACATTACAGATTTTTGAAACAAGAATAGCTGATTTGGGTTGCGGGAGATAGCTCAGTAGAATAAGTGCTTGCCTGGCAAGTGCTGGGTCCTGAGTTCAATCCCTGGAACTGCAAAAAAAATAATTATTAACAATGACTTATATATTATGTATTTTTGTCATCAAATCTATTACTCAGATTAACAGATATAGTCATACAAGATTGGACATATGATTGAATAATGCCACATGATTTCAAGAAACCTTAAATTTTTGTTCTTGCCTCTCTTTTTCTTTTATTGATTTTTTTCAAAGAATTTATTTTTTAAAGAGACTATAGTAATAATTGATATGACATTAGAAATAGTACACATTTAGAAGAACAAGATAACAGGTATGTCAAACATGGCATTTGTATTACACATTGCTGTCCTCATGTAGTTGCTTAGTTTGCAGATATCAACATACAGATTTAGTCAAGGTGAGAATTCCACACATTAACTGCTATTTTCAAAAAAAAACACCTGATGGAAATTCTTAGTACAATCACTTCAGCCATCCAAGTATATATACTTGCATGTTTTCCCCCTACCTTTTTTCCTATCTGTCCCCTTTTCCCCCTCTTTGTTGTTTAATCCTTAAGTTTTATTTCTTCCCATTTATCTGTATCTGTTATACCTTTCAGGATTTATGTCTCCTTTTGGGTTCTTACACTAGAGAGACAATATGATATTCCAATATGATATTCCATACACATGTATGTCTGGTTTATTTCACTTATGAGTATAGCCTTAAGTTACATCCACTTACCTATGAAGGCTTCAAGTTTGTCTTTCTTATAGCTAATCCTCCACTGTATAAAAATGCCACATCTTTTTCATCCATTCTTTTTTTTTAAACATTTATTTATTTATTTAGAGGGAGAGAGCGAGAGAGAGAGAGAGA
>NDGM011029855.1:0-14593 GCA_002564305.1 Octomys mimax
TCCCTGGCAAGCGCAAGGGCCTGAGTTCAATCCCCGGTTCCAAAAAAAAAAAAAAAAAAAAAAGATTATACCTTGGCTATGGTGGTGACCATGAATTGCAAGGAAACTATTGCAATTGCAAGTGAGTGTGTGACACACGCGTGCACGTGCATGCACACACACACACACACACATACACACACACACTGTTTCAGTTACTCTTCTCTCATTGCTAGGACAAATACTCGACACCCAAGATGAGGGAAGAAAAGGTTTATTAGCTCCCAGTCAGTAGAGGTTTCAGTCCATACTCAGCTGGCTCCAAGGCAGAGGGACACATAGCAGAGAGCAGCAGCTTAGAGCAGAGAGCAAAAGGAGGAGGAGTCATAACAATGGCAACAGAGAGCAAGGCTGTCTCCCTTAAACTGCGTTCAGGCTCTCCGTCCCAGCCTGGGTGCAGCACTCACACCCCTAATCCTAGGAACACTCGCACCCATAATCCCAGGGGATCATGAGTTAATCACACACTCTAGAAGTCTGCCCGATGACTGCAGGAGGCTTTGGGGGGAAAACTAGATACCAGAGAGAGAGACAGACAGAGACAGACAGACAGAGAGACAGAGAGACAGAGGAATTGTCCAGTGCATTCATCCCAGAGAAATATTGTTGTTTTGAGACAGAGTCTCTGTATGTAGTCCAGGCTGTCCTTGAATTCACTGTGTAGCCCAGGCTGGTCTTGAAACTGTGATCCTTCTACCTCAACCTCCCACAGTATTGAGATTGCAGACATACACTATCATACCTGAATAGAAAAGAAAATTTAACATTTGTGAAAAAACTTGTAGCCAAATGTTTCAGCAGATTTATTTGTAATCATCCCAAAGGGCAAATACTTCAAATATCCTTCAGTGGGTAAATAAACTGTAGCATGTCCATATCATGGACTATTACTCAGCAATAAAAAAGAACAAAGTATTGATAAGCACAACAAATTTGAATGTATCTCAAGGAAATTATGTTAAATGAAAAGGCCAAGTAGTGGTCATGGTGGTACATGCCTCTAATCCCAGAAGTTGGGAGGCTGAGGCAGGAGGGCCATTGTGAGTTTGAGACCAGGCTGGGCTACATAGTGAGTTCAAAGCTAGTTTGAACTACAGAGTGAAACTCTGTCTCAAAAAACCAAAACAAACAAACAAGCCAACCTCAAAAAGTTATATACCGTATGATTTCACTCACATACTACTTTGAAATGACAAAATTACAGAGCTGGAAAATAGCTGAACGGTTGGCAGGGTTGAAATGCAGTGGGCAAGAGGTGCTGTGGCTATATGGGGTTGCACAAGAGCTTTTAGGGTTGAGCCATTGTGTACCCTGACTGGTGGTAGCTACATGAGTCTACGCATGTGCATTGATTGTACTAAACACACACACACACACACACACACACACACACACACACACACACATGTTAGTCTCCTGCTTTTGATACTGCACTATAATTATGCAAGATGCCATCCTTGAGGGAAACCAGGCAGAGGGCATCTGTGATCTCTCCATAGCATTTCTTACAGCTATATGAGCATCTACAATTATCTCAAAATAAAAGACAGCATAGTAATTTCTCTGAACCTGGGGCGGTTTTAAGTATTAATAAGAAAACATATACTGTATATCTTTGAAAAGCTTCATGTGTGTAAGTCATTAAGTTTATTTTTCATCCTGAAAGGGAAGCTCAGCAGAAAGCTTTTATAGCTCAAAAATCACACTAAATTGATGTTCTTGACCTTGAATTCATCTTTGAAATTTAGGATTTTATTAATTTCTTTCACTTATTAGGGTCCACTAGCTGTGTTAACAACTTCAGTAAATGTTTCTACTACTTAAGCAATTCTGTGTGAGACACTGAATGCTGTATTATGGGTGCTCTCTATAAATACTGTTTAAAATTAGATGGCAAAGGCTTTCAATTTCCATCCTGCCAACTGTTCTACCACACTTTTTTCTTGCCTGTTTGCCTGCCATGTTATCCTCTGTAATGAGTGCGTTACAGTAATTGTAGCTGGAAAAATCATCATGGGGGGAGGGGAGCTCAGAACCTGCCTCATTTTTAAGTCAGTAAAGCTTCTGTCATTTTTTTGGCTGAGTTACAGCTTCACAGCAAAGTCAAAGAACCAGGAGAGTAAACGCCACGTGGGGAAAGACTCCATTGAAGCATAAATTAACTATATTTCATTTTCCCTTAATAAAGAATTTCAGTTTTTCCACAGTTAACTGCATAATCAATTTGCTCCCCTGCTGGTCTGCTAACTTGCTGTTGGCTTTACTTCAATAATATTGAGCCTGGGCTGTAACGAGAGACAGAGGAGGGGCCGATCTCAGGGAGGAGAAATCCACTGCTGTGTGACACAACATATAGCTTCTCCTTCTGGGAACCTAGGGCCCAGGCTGACTTCAAACCCCTGGGCTCAAGAGATCTTCCTGCCTCAGCCTCCCCAGTAGCTGGGGCTGTAAGCATGCATCACATCGTCTGTCTTTTATCCTCAGAGACCCTACATGTGCTGCTGAAGACATCTCTGGCTGCCCAGCTTTCTCTTAAATTACCTGCCATGTTCATTGAGCATCTTTAATCACATTTTGATGACTGGACGATGCTCGAGTTTTGAGTCCTATTGCTCTCCACAGTCAGGCTTCCCAGTGTTTGAGCGCCTCTGGAATGGTTTTACATTTTATTTTATTTCACTTAAAAAAATCATTTAACTCTGTAAGAAGGTAGATCTCTATTTGAGAAAGTATTTCAAATAAAGTTGCTTCCATGAATACAACATAAGTTTATATCAAATCCTACTGTACAATCAGCACTTTAATTGTAAAATTATCCTACTGGAAGGGTTGGAAAAAGGACAGAAAAAATACATTCTATCCTAACTGCTGATTTGGTTCTTCCTGCCCTTCCCATGCCTAGAAATTATACCCTATACTATGGGTTTGTTCACTAACTTACTTGTAATTCTGCTTTTTTCCCTTCAGTTATCTGGATTACAAGACACAAGTTAAACATACAAGATAAACAAATATTATCTTTAGTCACTGAATCACCAGACAAAAAGCTCTTCAGAGAAGGCAGCCTCCACCCTCCACATGGCTATTTCTGCTCCTCAGTCCTATGGCAGCCCTTCAATTTGAGGACAGCAAGTTAGACCACCACAAAGCCCTGGTTATCAGTTCGGGGCCCAGTGCCTAAGCATCAATTGAGTCACCAGATAGCCTCAAAGTCACACTAGCCTTCAAGAGTCTTCCCCAGAGCTGTGGAAGAATAGAACTACGGAGGCTCGCTTGCAGGTTCTTGTCTAGAAATGCACACTCTCCCATTGCCAGCAGTGGTTAGCACATTCCTTTTCCCTTTGCAATACTTACAGCTCCTTATGTATAGCTTTGGACCATGTTCCTCAAAGCTCTTGTTCTTGGGTCATCATCGCATAATGGTTTTGGCTGAAGTGTTTCTTTTTTTTTTTTCTTCCTTAAATCTATTGTTTTCTTCTCTACATCTTCTTTTGTGGTAAGGGGGTAACTGTGTTGTGCATAGGGCCTCACATATACGAGGCAATTATCCTATCACAGAGCTATGTCTCTTGCCTCCTTCTTTTCCCTTGAAACGGGTCTCCCCAAATTGCCTACCCTGGCCTTGAACTTTCAATCTTCCTGCATCAGCCTCAAAAGTAGCGCAGATGATAGGCCTGCACTGCCACACCCAGCCCTAAATCCCTTCTGTTTTCTTCACTAAATTTATTCTTCCCCAAATCTGAATTTTTTTCCACCCTGCCTTTCCCCTGAGGGCCCCCAGGAAGTGTTCTCATTAGCAGATCTATTTATCTATTTCACTCAGTTTTTCCATCTGGTAGGATGATCTACTTAAATTGACTTTTCTGAAAGAAATTGCTTTTATCTGAATTCTATGAGAAGAAAGGGGCAATAAGAAATAAAAGAATAAGAAGATATGCCATTCCACAAATCTTTCCCTCTGTAATTGTCAAGGTTTGATGTCCACACTAAATCATGCATGAAATGCAACAAATCATTCATTATTGTCATGTCATTAGGATGTAAGTCCCTGGCTGATGAACAATGCTAAGTTTCCCAATTTTTCCCCCTAATTTGATCAAATCAAAAATTCCATTTAATTATCTTAAAATCTGGGCAATATAGGAAATTCAAATATGCTAGAGTGATGATGATTTCTGTTTTACAGAATCCACAGGAAAATTAATACAAAGTTAATTAAGACTGAATTTCTCTTTGGCAATCATGGAGAGTTATTCTTTGAGGAAAGTGTAATTAGAGGCATATTTACTTGAGGAAAACAACCTCACACATTGTCACTGAAGTAGGATGTTGGGTAGGAGCCTTCTAACCCCCTGCCTGTCATTTTACCTCATGATGCAGACCAGAGTAGGAGCACAGGCTATTTCATCAAAGCCAGAACAGCTGGACTGGGGCAAAAGGCACACTGGAGACAGTTGTTTGACTGCTCTGGGACAAGCCGTGACAGGCGCAGGCAATAATTTGAAGGAAAGTTTTCCAAAGCAATCATGTACAGAGCTCCCAATTTAGAAAGCACTGGGAATTGTATCCAGTGGAATAATGGTGGCCACACCCACTGTGACCAGGCAGATAACCATCCAAGAGATTTATGGTCTGACTCATTGGGAATCCACCAGAAAGATGTTCTACCAACTCTTCCTTTGAAGCAACTTTTTTTTTTTTAGCTCTTCTAATCCTTGGTTGAGAGTGGACCTATGTCCCACTTTCATTTTTCCTTTCAGTGCTTGCTGAACTGATCACCAGTTCTTTGGTCTTTGATCTTTTAAGTCTGTATTGCTGATCCTCGCTCGTCTTTGAGAGGCTCATTTTACCCAAATTTGTTAGCAAGGGGAAGCTGCAGAGGCATACTTGTTATTTCTAATGCACATTTTTCTTCATGTTAACAGAGGCTCTGGCAAAAAAAAATAGGATGAACAGAACAACACTCAATTCTTTTTCTTTTGTCTTGTCCTCTAGAAAACAAGATGATCAAGAGAATTCTTGATGAAAGTGAAAAGAAAGTTTTATTGTTCTGTGTAGAGCAGGTAGCTATGGGCATCTTGTTTCTGTGAGAAGAGAGCTGGTCCTCTAAAAGGAGTGTCTCTGAATTAAGTCCTCTGATGACCCAAAAGTCCTTTGAAATGGTGCAGGTATACAAACACACACACACACACACACACCATGCACCATTTATATTGTATAAGAAAAAATGTAAACATCTCTTTCTTGTGTCCTTACACAAAATTGTCTTTGTACAATTTTTGGGGGGTGCGCAGAAAACAATGTACTTAATTGCTGTGGTAACACAACAAGGCAGATTTATTATACAAGGAAACATGTCACCTGGCATTTCCCGGAGGAAGTCAACCTATACATTAACTGCAAATAGAATTCACCAGTTGTGTGGCCTTTTTGAGAAATCTCACCTCTGCCCAAATAATTGTCAGGGGAAGTAAGATGAAACAGAAACATCTGCCCCATTTATTCTTAATTAATTATTTAACAGCTAGGTGTTAACACCTACCAAACTTTTGGGCCCTGTTAGGGTTTCTATCAGTTAGGATCCCAGGAGTAAACAGATGGCACATTGAGTCAGGATAATCCAGAGGGAGTTTATTTGCAAAAGGGATTAATTTCAAAGGTGAGGGTAAGGAGAGATTGCATGAAAGCACAAGACGAGTGTCAGTGAAACTGTTATAATCTCTAGGTTTTGAAGGGATAGGAGAGGGAAAAGGCAAGAGACTTCATCTAAAGAAAGAACCCAGAGAATCAGGGAAAGATTCCAGGGTGAGTCCCCTCTTCCTCCCGGCTACACCCCAAGTCCCATGGGCTGGCCTCAGCAGGATCCTGAAGAGTTCAGAGCTTGTTGGCTGGATCTATCCAGCCTGGAGTTCAGGAAACAAGAACAGAAGGAACAGAGCAGACAGGAGATCTGGGGTTCTGGTGGGAGACTAGCACAGGTTCAGATAGGGAATACAAAAGTTTGTTTTTATCACACTGATTTTCTTAGTAGAAGGTAAGACTTGCTGGGGATGGTTGAGGATGCCTGTAATTCTCACACTCTAGGAGGCAAAAAGATCCCAAACTTGAGCCCATTTATGAGACTTAGTGAGTTGTGTAGCAAAATAAAAAGGACTGGGGGTGTAACTCAGTGCCAAGATCCTGGGTTCCATCCTCAGCAACACACACACAGACATACACACACACACACACACACACACACACACACACGATGTGGGGGAATTGGTACCCTCATGAATTACTGATGGGAATATAAAATGATGTTGTCATTGCAGAAAGTAGTGTGATATTCCTCAGTAAGATAAATGTGAGTATCTGTTTGAGATAGTACTTCCTTTCCTAGGTATACAGTCAAGAAAACTGAAAATGTATGTTCACACAATAACTTGAATATGAATGTTTATAGCCATGTTATGGAATAACAAAAAGGTAGAACCAATCTGAATGTCCATCTACTGAGTAAGGGATAAATAAAGGTAATACAGCTACATAATGGAATATTATCCAGCGATGAACAAGAGTTAAATACTGGTTCATGCTATCACTGGAATGAACCTTGAGAATATTTTGCTAAGTGAAAGCAGCCAGTACAAACAGCCTGGTTAATAGCTATGAGAAATATCCAGAATACGCACATCCAAAGAGAACAAAACTAGTGTGTTTTGTCTTCTTTAGAGGTGATGAAAATGTTTTGGAACTACAGAGAGGTGATAGTTGCACAACACTAAATATAGTAAAAACCACTACATTGTGCATGTTAAGATGGTAGCTGTTATGTAACTTAGATTTCTTTTTGTGAGGGAAAAGCACCTATGTTCACTTTCTATTTTTTTGAGGTGAGGTCTCAATTTGGAATTCAGGCTGACCTTGAACTCACTACAAAGCCTAGGCTGGCTTTGACTTCATAGCGAACGTCTTGCTTCAGCCTCCCTCTAAGCCACTTCTATCGAAAGTCACAAACAAAAAGTTTTAAAAAGTCACAAGCAGAAATGGTGTTGGGGCGATGCCACAAGCTGTGCAGACAAATCAGGATTTCAGGCTCAAGAACAGCAGAAAAGGGGCAAATTCCACTTTAACTTTTTAAATTATAAAGGAAAAAACCCCTGTAAAACTAAACAAAAAGTCTCAGTGTGTCCTACTTTGGACAGTTAATTTTCAGACCACTGTGTTCAACAGGCAGTGAGTAGGGAGTAAGTACAGGAAGGGAACGTTACAGAGCAGGCAAGGAGCTGTGCATTGCAGAGAAAGACAACTTTGTCAAGATCCAGCTTTCTAAGGGGTACTTATTAGCAGGATAGGTGCAAAAAGTTGGGTCTGTACTCTTAATCTGATATTATGCAGGATGAAATTCCAAAGATTCTCTTTGATGAGTGAAGGTCAATATTTCTTGTTCTATATAACAAACTTTTTTTTTTTTTTAAACTAGGGATTGAACTCAGGGCTTCGCACAGAGCTATGCCCCTTGCTTGTTAAAGAAGTTGGTTTTTTTGAGACAGGGTATGGTTAAGGCACTAAATTATGCACACTGCATTTGAACTTGTGATTCTCCAGCTTCAGCTTCCCAGAAATTTCACTGTAGAACTTTCAGACAGAGGAGCCTACGAGGCTAATACTCATTTGGGAACAGGCTTGGAGCTTGAGAAAATGCTAAGTGTGGACCAGAGTCTACTGCTTAAACTTTTGTGGTGAAAACCCTAACTAGGTGTTAGATTTTAGGCTACATTCACCCAGGCCCACTGCCAGAGTGAGGGGCCAGTGAAGGAGGGGAAGACGCAGTGGCTGCCCATGGTTCCCCAAAGCCCTCGTAGAGGTCTGCACGGACAGGGCCTGTCTCCCTCACATGTGGAATGGAGATGAAATGGACACATGCCATATAAAAGGTGACAGATACAAGACACATTGACCTGCACCTAAAACTGAGAAGGTGAACTCGTATTCCTGTTCAGGGAAGATGCCTTTAGGTGCTTCAGGTCTGTAAACTAATCTGCTCATAAGTAAAAGATTATACTAAGTCTATTTCTTTCCTTTATTTTTTTTTTATTAAAAAGATTATTTTTGCATGTTAGGGATCAAACCCAGGGCTTCATGCATGCTATACAAGCTCTTTTTTACTGAGCCACACCCTCACCCTCTTCTTTAAGTCAGGTATGGAATGCGAGATTTTCTTGTTTAATAAAATTTAGGCTGGTGGTCGGGGTTCTGAGCTCAGTGTTTGAGCTGTGGGCTCGTGTGCGCGAGGCCCTTGGTTCAAACCTAGCACTGCAAAATAACTCAACCTAGTGGCAGTCTGTGGAGACAAATCGCCTGAAATCTCCATAGATTTGAGGGATCCAGTCTGCCTCAAATCATCACACCATCTTGTGTCTCCTTCCTTCCCCCCCTCTTTTATCATGGCCTTTCTAGACTTAATGATGTGATTTTTACACAGAAGTAAAAGCACCGGCCAGGGCCTCAAAGACCTTGTGATCCAGTTGAAGAGACAAATAGCAAGAAATGGAAATTTTTACAGGCTGTTGTGCTTTGAGCACTGAGGAGCATGTCATCGGGCATGTGACTCCATTCCTTCTGCATGTGACAGGAATAAGTACCTAACTACCATGAGCTTAGGAGGCGAGATACTGCAAGATAAAACGAAGGAGGCTTCGTTCTTTCATGTAAGGACCCTTTCATTTTGAAGAACTCTGAAGGATTTTCTTCTGACAACTGAAATGTATTGTCCATTGGCCAGGACTTGAAAAGAGTTTTGTTTTATGTAATTATAATCAGATTTGATGTGTACTCTAAAATTCCAGTACAATCTCCTTTTCTAACTCCAAACTGGATCGCCTCTTTGCATTTATGGTAACAGAATTTGACCTATAATACATTGTGTTTATGTAATACCCTATATTTAGCATCAAGTGGAAAAGTTTTCCAATAATGAGGCTTTGGAACCCAGTCAATTCTCAGGAATCACGTCACGCTCCTGACAGCTCAGCAGCTCCAACTGCTCTGGAGAGGAGAGTGACTGACAGGATGCAAAAGTAGCAATTGTGCAAAGAATGAAGCTGCTCTTTTTGTCCAAACTTGACTGTAAACTTTCCTTGGAATGAGTTGCTTGGCTACTTGACCTGCCTTTGAGGAAGCTTAGAAGCCTTGATCCTTGTGCCCTCCCACTCCTCGGGCGCCTTTGCTCAGTCTCCGTGGTGGTGCCGGACCATAAGCTACACGGTCTCAGAACACCGGCAGGTTCCAGTCAAAGTTCTTTTAATCAACTTTTTTCCCTTTCTGACAAATCAAGCTGATTCCAAAACAAAACAAACAAAATTAACCTAAAATACTGTTTTCACTGCCAATAAACAAAGATTCCCCCAAACAACAATGACAAGAAAGCTTTCCACAAGATAGACAAAACTCTTGCCGACCTTACTCTGTAGTGACGTTTGGGACACACAGTGAGCCTTCTGTGTGTAGAACAGACAAAGAAACACGGCGTGTTCTACCTTCTGGTGTGGTCATCGAGACAGAGTTTTCCATAATGAGTTAGACCATTTTTCCACCGAGATCAATATTCTGCTGAGCAGCTATGAAGTTAATGGTGAAATGCTTTTAAAAATGTTTTTATTTTTTGTATTTTAGGGAGGGGTCTACAGGGTGTTCAGAGTCTCACTACTAGATTGGACACTTAGTGATTCTCCTGTATACATCCTCCCAAGTGCTGGGATTACAGGCGCGTGTCACCACGCCCAGTTTCACTTGGGGTCTCAGCGCGGCCTGGGAGGGTAGGGCCGGCACTGCCGGCTGGGGATTGAACTCCTGGCCCCTGTACCTGCTTGCAGGCACTTTAATCCGCTGAGCTATTTGACTGGCCCTAAAATGCTTTTGAAATGTAAACACTACACATATATGAACAGTAATGAACCTGCATACTAACTGTGACCCTAGCCCCGTGGTTTTGAAGAGATTATTTGAAAAATAGTTAAACCTATAGAAGAGACAAAGTATTTATAAATTGCCTTCTTTTCATATATAACTTGAGCAAATATATATATATATATATATATATATATATATATATCTCCCCTAGAAGGGTTAAGAGTTAAGGGCATTTCCAAATCACAGTAAACATGTGTTTTGTGATATTCTTTATAATGTGGAAGTGTTTTGTGAGCCTAGTTCTAAAGGGTTGAATTAAGCAGCTTGACTATAAGACTCACTGTCTAGAAATGATTATTTTGTTCTTTCTTCTCTTGTATTGAAAAGGGAATTGGCAGGACAGAAAGCTTTACCAACTCATATTCTTACATTGCCTAGCTTTAAATTTTCTCAGACATTGGAGGGTTTTTTTTTTTCCAGATTGTTTTCCTGTTAATTTTTTTTTTTTTTTTTTTTTAAGGTTAGTTGTCTTGTTTGAACTATGGGAAGAACTTTAAAATAAACTAAAAAGCACACTGTTTGCTTTTTTACTTTAAGTGTTGTTTATCAAACAGCTTTTAAAGATTAACAAGACTCAAAAGTATGGGATTCATCAGTGAATTATGGTTAGTTTGCTTTCTACAAAGGCTTAAAAGAAATTACCCTTTTTTCTTTGGTTGTTACTTTAAGAAAGAGATCTCAGATTTTCCACTTCCAGATAACTTTGCCATTTGTTCTTTATTTAATTTGGGATTGTTTGGATCATCTGAAGAACACTTGCTTTCTTAAAGAATTTCAGACAGTTAAGATTCGGATGGGGAAAGCACTTACTTTGACTCATTCTGCTGGAAATGCTTTGAGATCATGCCTAATTTTCCCAAGAGTTACTGAATAGCAGAGTTG
This sequence comes from Octomys mimax, assembly GCA_002564305.1. NCBI lineage: Eukaryota > Metazoa > Chordata > Mammalia > Rodentia > Octodontidae > Octomys > Octomys mimax. Next base: position 10,876 of record NDGM011029855.1, read on the forward strand.
ATAAAATACAAAGAGACAACAAAATAATGTTTTACTTTATTTTGGGGGGGCCTGGGGGGCAGGGTGTCTCTATGCAGTTCAGGCTGGTCTTGAACTCACTGTGTTTCAGAGGCTGGCCTCAAACTCGCAGTGATCCACCTACCTCAGCTTCCCAAGTGCTAGGATTACAGCCATGTTCCACCACACACAGCTCTAAAATAATACTTTAGATTTATATTCATCTTCTATCTTAAAAGTATTAATGAATTTTTATATGCAAATAGTTTCTCTGCTCTCATAAGTGAGGAGTTTGGGACTAGGACAACCTTTGTAGCATTGCTTAGCAAAAAAGTCCCGAAGGCTGGCCAGATAGCTCAGTGGATTAAAATGCTTGCTTAGGCAGTCTCAGGGATTGGTATGCTATGTCAGCCCCACCCCCTAGGGCATGTTGAGAGAGCGATTGAGATTGGGCGTGGTGGCACTTGCCTGTAATACCAGCACTTGGGAGGCTGCAAACAGGAGGATCACCATGAGTCTGATCTGTGTAGTGAGACCCTGTAGACCCTGTACTAAATACATTACAAGAAAACATCCTGAGCTGGAGACAGATCCTTTGTTCTAGTCTTGAATACACTATCCTAGGCCTGGCGTTTAATGTCCTTGGGCCTCCGTCTCTATACCTATAAAATGAGGAATTTGGATTATGCATCAGGAGAAGGACACTAACATTTATATGCCAAACCTTGGAAGGGTGAATGTGCCAGTTAGGTGAATACTGCTATGTGTGCAAAATAAAAACTTCCAGTCAATTCGGTGAAGGAAAACCTGCCAGGCCCATTGTTCCCAGCCACATGTGTCATTGGATTTCCAGAGCTTTCATATTTGCTAATTTAATCTTCATTTGCTTTTCTAAAACCAGCATAACTTATTAGTATATTCATAGTGACCGTTGTGCTGCAGATAGTGCCAAGTAGTAAATTAAACTCTTTTGGTTTCCAAATTAGTTGACACTACCTAGTCATAATTAAAATGTTTTGTCTTTATAAAAGCAATCCATGTTTTACTGAAGAACATTAGAAACAGTTGAAAATCTATACATAAAGTAGAGATCAAGAACACTCTCATCACTCAGAGAATGAATGAATAATCTGTAAACATTTCACCATAAACATTTCATTATGTTTTCTTGTGGGTTCCTTTTCTACGGGCACACATATAAATTCTGCTTTTAAGCCCATGCTTTCTTTGTATATATGGCTTTCAACCAATTTTTTAATATTTATGATGTATGTGAGCACCGTTACATCGCATATGTACTTAACTAGTAAGGTGATATTTAATTCTGATGTTGAACATCTGTATGAAAAGTTAAAAATCAGTCAATTATCTAGAAATTTTCAAATACCCAGATGTTTGGCACTGTGTCTACTAAACATTAAAATCCTTGACCAAAAATTTCAGCTTTTGCACAGATGTCTGGCATTATGTAGGCAAACTCTCTCTGAACTGACAGACATTTTGGCAGTAGGGAGAAAGAACATTTATTGCTTGCTTTGGGTCAAAAGTGCTCTAAAGTTTAGTTTGTGTGTATGTGTAACTTTTTCATTGTTTCCCAATGAATCAACAATACAAAGAAAATATATGTATTTTAGAAACCCTTCATCCATTCTGATGAAAGTCTGCTGCCTCTATTTTTGGTCACTTCTCGGCCAGTTGAGCTGTTTGTTGACCTTGAAAGCTTAGCATACGTTGTCATTTCATTCAGCTCTTGGTCTGCAGGATTTCTACCCTAGTGCAGATTTTGTTTTGTCTTTTTGCTATAATTAAGAAAGTTCTTTCTGGATGATGATTTTATTAACAGATTGCTCTGAATATTTAAAAGCCATGTTAATGTGCCAATATCCCTGACAACAGTCCTGCCTAAAATACATTGTTTTTAAAAGATATTTTAATGTTTTTCTAATTATCTTGTTCCTTGGGTTAGAATCCTTCTTCTAGCTCTGCATCAGTCAGTGTATACATTTTTTGCATACACAGCCCCATTTTGATTCCTTGAAGGCATAATTTATAAAAGTTTGATGACATTCCGTGTTACCCACTACTGTACCATGTCAAAGTTTATATACTTGAATCCACATATATAGTCATGCTTAAAATCAACATCCTTAATATATTTTTCTACTTCTTGACACTCAAAAATTTGATTTTCTTTGGTTTTTCATCTTATTTGCTTTTCTTGAAGCTAGCGTTGCTTTGATTATGTCATATGTGTTATTAGTGTAAAAATATTTTCTATTGCCGAAGTAGGAGAAAACAAAATTCACACAAGTTATGCCAAAGGGAGCGATGTAGCTGAATGAGTCAATGCATGAGTCAGTGATTAGAGTGAGTTTGCACTTAGCACCTCCCCCTCACCAATGGTCCAGCTTGTCACTGTGCTCGTTTCCTGGCGCTGTTGCCAACTTGTTCAAGTGCCACAGGCAGGACATTTGCCTGGCTGTAGCATCTTCATCTATCATCCATAGAGAGTTAAATGCTCCCACAATACTATGTTTTGTTGAAAATTTGTGAAGGTTCTCTGACATCGTAAATATCAAATGTTGTGACTGTTAACTTGATTTCTGTGAAGGAGCAGCATCAAAAAACCAGGTGGATATGTTTATGAGTTTTAAAAACAATTGCCCATTTTTGAGGACTGACTGCTTTATGTCTTGCAAGACACCTGAATCTCTTCATTTTTTCAATGTTAGCATCTGGTTTTATGTGTGTTATTTGCAGTTATGAATATTTTCTCCAGATTTATTGGGTGTTACGGTATGCTTGGTGTTCTTGCCCAGTGCAGTTTCTGTCCGGTTCTCTGTCCTGGGTGCTTTTCTGGCATCTGCGTAATCCATGTAAGGTAGCCGCTAGGGAGCTGATATGCTTTTGCTCTTTTGGGATGGAATTCACATCATGGCCATGCTTGTATTTTTGTATAAAAACTGAAAAGCTAAAAATAAAGAAAGAAAAACTACAGCCACTTAGCTAAATATTTTGGAAAATCTAGATGGTTGCAATCTTTTTATTTTCACCCAAAGTTCTATAGTGCTAGGCCCTAAAAATCTCTACCCTTAGGACATCTGACCTAGAATACTACAAATACAGATTTCTACTTGGCTATGAAGGTTGGTGTCTTCATCCACAGGTGCTACTACAACATAATTCTTCAGACTGGGTAACTTATAAAGGACTGAAATTTGTTTCTCACTCTTCTGGGGGCTGGAGAGACAAGGTCAAGGCATTAGCAGCTTCATTGCTGGTAACCACTTACTCCCTGCTTTCAGGATGACTCTGATTTCTGTGACTGCCTGAAGGGGCAAATGCTGTGTCTTCACACAGCAGGATGCTATGTCCTTATATGGCAAAAAGAAGAAGGGCAAAATGCGATACTGTCCCTGAAGTGCGTGCACACCCACTCACCCACACACACACCCTTTCTGTGGTACAGGGGATTAAACCCAGGGACCACTGAGCTACAGTCTCAGCTTATTTTATTTTTATTTTTGTATTTTATTTTACTTTAAATATGCGACAGAGTTTTGCTAAATTGCCTGGACTGGAAATTTGGATCCTCCTACCTCAACCTCCTGTGATACTGGGATTACAAATGTACACTATTGTCCTCCCCGCTGAAGTGTTTTTTTTTTTTTTTTTTTCCGGAACTGGGGATTGAACTCAGGCCCTTGTGCTTGCCAGGGAA
>NDGM011029876.1:0-15281 GCA_002564305.1 Octomys mimax
TGAATCAGCTGGGTGGGTCTTGCCTCTAGCCTCTTTGCAGAGAGTTCTGCTGAAGGGTTCCTCGCTGAGCCTGCACTCTGGGTCGAATGAGGATCTGCGGGCCCTGGGTGGTTTCACTTACACACCAGGCCTGGGCTCTGGGTCTATTCAGGATCCGTGGGCCCCGGGTCGTCTCACTCACTCGCTGGGCCTGCACTCCTGGTCTATTCAAGATCCCGCGGCCCCAGGTTGTCTCACTCACTGCGAGGCCTGCGCTCTGGGTCTTTTAGTTTTTTAAAAAGAGGTTCCATTGCTTACAGGTGAAGAGACAGAGCCAGGGAAAGTGAATGTCAGAGGAGGTGGTGGGCCCAGGCCTTCGGACTCAGTCACTCTTCCTCCCCAGAACAGCCAGCTGTGTCTTGCCTTAGTCCAGGCCGGCTTACTGGCCAGAGCCTTGATTGAAGCCCCCTGCTCCTCCACAGCCAGATTGGAGAGGGAGTGGGAGGGAAGACACCCAGGGAGGAAAGGAGTGGTGACCAGGAGGACGGAGTGTACTCTTTTTCCCCCAATACTTTGGATTTAAGTTAGGGTTTATTCAGTGAGCTACACCCCCATCCCTTTTTATTTCGAGACAGATTCTCAGTAAGTTACTTACTTGCCCAGGCTGGGCCCCAACTCCTGACGCTCCTGCGCCAGCCTCCCAGAGTGCTGGGATTACAGGTGTGCACCACCACATCTGGCTTTCAAAACCCAGGTTGCTTCAGTCTACAGTATAGCTGGCACACGACAGGGTCTCACAGGTGCCTCAGGTGCCCTCCCTGACTGAGTTGGACAGGTCTCAGGACTCAAGCAGCGACTTCCCGTTTTGTGGAGGGTCACTCCAGTCATCACAGGCAAGGGGGGTACTCGTGAGGCCAGATCTGGGTGGGATGTGGATGCAAGTTCTGTGGTATGTACCGGAAATGGGTCAGGGCAAGCACAGAGGGCTCTAGCCAATGAGGTGACTATCTGGGGACCACGGTGACTCAGCTGAAGATCAGTAGGTGGATGGTGTGTTTGGAACATAGACCCCCCACCACTGCACCCACGGCCAGATTCCACTGAGCTCACTGGGGCTATATCCAGGGAACAGGGCTACAAGATAGAGTGAATCAATGCATTTCTCTAAATGGCTTTGCTTGTTCCAGTAGTAAAAGACACACAGAAACTCTCATAAATTAACCAGAAGCCTTCCCTGTTTATGGTTTCATGTATTTCCCTCCAGCACTGTTTGGTTGTATACAGTAAACTTTTGACGTAAGCCCATGGTGCATATAGTTTTGGGACCCTGTCTGTGAACATCTGCCCACTACAGATGTTCTCGGAGCATGAGATCCTGATGCTTATGTGGGATTCCATCCTGGGACGAAGTGCTTTCAGTCCCTGGGGCTGGATTTAGGTGGCTTCATGAATTCGTGGCTCTGTAGAACACTGTGAGGAGCACCTCTGTCTGTGGAGTCATGTTTCCAGGTGGGATGAACTCCACATATTCAGGATTCTTGGCGTAGTATAGGCAAGTGGGGCTTCGGGAAGTTTTACGAATGTTTGTTCAGTAGCCACAGTCAGTATTGTCTAAAGACTGAGTGTATAACATTGATAAAAGAGATTGGAAGGTCTTTGCAGAGGAGAAGCAAGGGAGCTCATGATTGTTGTTGTTTTTAAAAAATAGTGTTACTTTTTAGCTGGGCATGGCAGCACACATGTATCATCCCAAAGCTCTGGGAGGGCGATGTAGGAGGATGGTGGGTTTGAGCCCAGCCTGGGAAACTTGGCAACTTAATGAGACTCTATCTCAAATAAAAATAAATACTTAGGTAAGGACTGGGGCTGTAGGTTAGTGTGGAGGCCCTGGGTCCAATCCCCAATACTGAAAAAAAAGCATTACTTTTGGAACACCCCTGCCAGTCATGGGATTCAGAGCCGTCTGGGTGAGTGCTGGGAGCACCATGCCAGGGTCTGTAGCTGGCGTCCCAGTAGGCTGCATGTGGCTCCGTCAGCCAGGTGTCTGCATGGTGACAGGGGCTCTTCACCAGTGAGCATGACGTGTCCTAAATCATGTATCACTGTACTCATCTGACAGAACTTGCCTCTGCTAATGCCTTGTTCTTCCATGCTAAGGATACTGGTTGGGTGCCTGCTCTGTGGAAGGCCCCACACTAGATGTGGGGGTGGCCTGTCCAGCCCACAGCTAGGCAGCTGAGCTCAGGCCTTCTCCTTCAGCACTGTGGCCAGGCACTGGCTCGTCACACTGCGTCTGTAGCCCCTTTCTGGCCCCTACTCACCACATGCCAGTGCCGTGGTGGTTGGCTGCTAGGCATCCCCAGGGAACAGAATCAGCCCCAGCCGGGACTCCTAGTGAAAGAAAGCTCTCAGGGCTGGGGTGTGGCTCAGGGGTAGGGTGTGCCTGGCATGTGCAAGACTGGATTTGAACCTCAAAACCACATGAAAAGACACAAGTCTGTTCCACTGTTCAGAGAAATGAGCCTGAAGGGCATCGTGTAGTGCCCTAAGAAGAGAGCAAAGGCAGAGTATTACAAAGAAATGCTGAGCAGAGTGCAAGTCACCGTTTAGGTGTCAGGGTCCTAACCCAGCTGCAGGGAAACAGCCAGCCTGGCCTGTGTTCCACCAGCAGTGCTGCTGTGACCATCATTCCTGCAGCTGCAGTGCTGTAAGGAGGGCCTCTCCCCCAGGGTGCCAGGCCCACTAAACGCATCTCTCCTGCCTTCATCCCACACTGCGGCAGCTGAATCTGGACCTCTGAGTCGCGTAGTCCATTTGAAAGCAGCTGGAAGGACAGGGTGGCTTGTTGCGGTGCACACAGAGCTCTCAGGAGGTTGTCTGGTGTGAGTCAGCGTGTTCGCCCAGAGGTAGCTGGAGTAGGCTTAGACTTTGTGCTGTTAGTGAAGACATTGTATGAAAGCAGGGGTGCTACCAAAGGGACTGGCTTTATGGCCTGAGAGAGACGGATGCATCTGGAGCCCCTTCCAGCTTCCAGCTTCTCAGTTATTTGTGGGGTTATTAAAGTTGCTTTGGGGGCAAAGGATGGCGTGTGGGCTGGTGGCTAAAAATAAGTCGTTAAAGGAAAGGTGGGACCGGAGTTCAGGACCTACAAGCAGTCCTCCTCTTTGGGCCTGCGCTAACCCACCTAGGAATAGGGAGCCGCCTCTAACCTGTTTTTTCCTCTTCTTTCAGCTGGAAAGTAGGCCTAAATGAGGTGTCAGTTTGAAAAAGACATTTTGGAGATTTACTATGATGCTGTAGATTTTTATTTTATTTTATTTTATTTTATTTTGAGACAGCGTCTCACTGTGCAGTTCAAGCTGGCCTTGTACTCAGTTTTGTAGCTCCCAGACTGGTCTCAAACTCAGAAATCCTCCTGGCTCAACTTCCTGAATTCTGGGATTATAGGTGTGTGCCACCACATCCAGTTCTGGGGCTGCACAGTGGGTGCCTGGGCATCTGAGGCCAAGACCACACGACATTTGGGTCAGGGATCAAACTTGGGTTCTTGTGCTTGCCAGGTAGATGCTTATGCCTCTGAGCTATCTCTCTGGCCCCACTGTGGCTTAAAAAAAACCCCAAAACCCTAAATTTTATTATTATATGCTATATGTATATATATATTTGAGGCAGGGTCTTACTATGCAGTTCAGGCTGGCTTTGAACCCACTATTCAGCCCAGGATGGCTTCAAACTCATGGCAGTCCACCATGCCCAGCTAACTGTATGTATTCTAAAAGAATAGGTTGATGAGGGCAGGCCAGATAGCTCAGCAGACCAAAGTGCCTGCTTAGGTAGAGCACAATAGCCAGGGTTCCATCCCCGCCTCTGGGACGTGATGAGATGGCGATCGAGACTGGGCATGGTGGCGCTAGCCTGTAATCCCAGCGCTTGGGAGATTACTACAAGTCCAGTCTATGTAGTGAGACCCTGTAGACCCTGTGCTAAATACATTTTTAAAAAAAGAATAAGTTGATGAATTTTTATAAACTAGGCACACCTGTATAGCTAGCACCCCAATATCAGTCCTCCAGAAGCTCTTGAACTGCCTTTCCGTCACCAGCCCCTTCCCCAGTGTATTAGCTCATATGGTAGTGTGTGCCTCTTTTCTGTTATTACACACATGGACTCATGCTGCAAAGGGTAGTTCTGAGTTGGGACTGTAGCTCAGTGAGAGAGCACTTGCCTAGTATCTAAAGCAATTTCTAGCACTGTAAAACAATACAAATGAACAAGTTTTTTTCTACAATTCAAAATACACAATTTTGTAGGAAATGTGGAAATATAGGTTGATAGAGGTATGGACTCAGGCATTTCAGTGTGTGTAAATCCATCTTTCGCCCCTGAAAGAACTGAAAGGACCCCTGGAGATGGGTGGGGTTGTGCACAGCACCCAGCACCACTGCTCCGACTCTCTGCTTCTCCCCAGAAGAAATCACTTGCTGTACAGTGGCAGCTGCTCATGCCAGAGCCTTAGTCAGGGAGGGACATACCATGGTAACTTGTCACAGAAAAGAAGAAATCTTACCACCAAGTCTGGTAGTGATGGGGCATTGAGACTGGCTGGAAAGCAGTCTGGAGGACAGTTTATTAATCATCATTGTTTTTGTGATGGCCAGGCCAGGGCTGGTCAGGGGTGCACAGTAGCTAATAGCTGGCCTGCCCAGGCAGCCTACCCAGCTGGTCACCCTGGATCCTGAGGGCCCGGCCACATATGCTCCTTGGAGAGGTAGGGAAAAGTGGACGTCTCAGCCTTGTGTCTTCTTAGCTGTGAAGGAAACCTCTTGCAAGCTCCTCCCATTCTCGCAGACTCCTTGCACACTTCCTGACTTGCCAGGGCGATGTTGCTGGTCACCTGGCAGTAGAAGGAGGCTGCCCTCAGGAGCTGGGGCACCCCCAGGGCCCAGGGTCCACATGGGTCAAGGAAGATCAGTGCAAGCAGAGTGCTGCAGGGGTTCTGACCCCACGGAGGACGGGAGAGCTGGTGGGCAGGAGGGAGCAGGCCCTGCCTGCTGCCACTCAAGGGGCAGCACAAGCCAGGGTGTCTCTGCCCTGTCTATTCTAAGAGCTGACCTGGGACGTAGGTTCTACAGATCCCACTTCACAGGAGATGGAACTAAAGCTCCGAGAGGTTAAATCAAGGCTGGGCAGATAGCTTGGTGGCATCAGTACCTGCCTGGCAAGCATGAGGTCCTGAGTTTGATCCCCAGTACCTCATGCTGTGCTGGCCCTGGAACCTGGAACCCCAGGTGCGTTGTGCTGGCCATTGAAACCAGGTGTGGTGGCACATGCCTATAATCCCAGCACTGGGGAGGTTGAGACAGGATGACTGTGAGTCTGGACTGCATACTGAGACCCTGTATTAAAAAAAAAAAATCAGGTTAAATCAGCTTCCCAGTTTCACGGTGAGTAGACAGCAGGGTCTCTGTCCAACGCCTGCTTCTTCCACAGGGCTGTGCGGCCTTTGCAGTCCTACACCTGGGTGTGGGCACCCCTCCCCCCCACAGAGCCACTGTGCACCTAGCTGAGGTAGCTTTCAGGTACCAGGTCCTGAGCCGCTACCCAAAACCTTCTAAGACCCTGGTCTTGTGTGTGGCTCCTCAGGAAACCTGCTGTAGCCCTACTGTCCTGCCTGCCAGCTCTTGCCTACTCCTCAGTCACAGAGCTGAGAGAGTAGGAATGGCCCCTTTGTCCCAGGACGCTGGACAAGGTAGTTTGCAGAGGATTGCCACAGAGGCAATTACCACAGAGGCAGATTGCTCAGGTTTAGGTCTTGTTTCTTTCACACTTTGCGGCAGATTATTCAGCCTTTCTCAGCTTCTGTGTCCTCTGTCCTCCTCTGAAAATGAGGCTAGTGGTACATCTGCTCCTCACCATCCTCCGTCTCTGGGCTGGCACCCTCCGCTCGTGTCTGTCTTGTCCTTGTCTCCTCACCTGTGCCTCCCAGGCCCATTGCCCGGCTCAGAACACAGCCAGATCTCAGTAAATGCCCATGGAGGGAGTGGATCCAACAGGTCTTTGACATCATCCTCTTTCTTAGTGATTCCTCCGAAAAATGATCTGCAACGGAACTTATCTGCCACGCACAGTCGCTCAGGACCTCTGAAGAGGCCTTGAGGGTACCTGCACCCCCCAAATAGGAGGCAGGGGCTGACTTGACACAGAGCTGTCTGAGCTCTGTGACCTTGCTGGTGTCCAGTGGCTCCCTGCTGAAGAACCTTTCTGAGTGGAAAAGCGTGGTACAGCCTGTGGCCTTTCTGGGCAGCACTGGGAGAAGGCGCCTCCTTTAGAAGCTACTACTACAGCTGGTCAGCTGGGTCAGTGCGCCCCTGCCCTGGGAAAGCAGGATCCCTGTCCTGGTATGTTTCTTGCCTTTGACTCCTCTCTTGCTTCTCCCATCCTCTTTACAGCTACTACGCCGTGCTGTACCCGATGGTGTACCCTATGAAGATCACGGGGAACAGGGCCGTAATGGCACTGGTCTACATCTGGCTGCACTCCCTGGTTGGCTGCCTGCCCCCGCTGTTCGGCTGGTCATCAGTGGAGTTTGATGACTTCAAGTGGATGTGCGTGGCCGCCTGGCACCGGGAGCCTGGCTACACAGCCTTCTGGCAGATCTGGTGTGCCCTGTTCCCCTTCGTGGTCATGTTGGTGTGCTATGGCTTCATCTTCCGCGTTGCCCGGGTCAAGGCCCGAAAGGTGCACTGTGGCACAGTGGTCATCGTGGAGGAGGACGCACAGAGGAGTGGGAGGAAGAACTCCAGCACTTCCACCTCATCGTCAGGCAGCCGGAGGAACACCTTTCAGGGCGTGGTCTACTCAGCCAACCAGTGTAAGGCCCTCATCACCATCCTGGTGGTCCTCGGCGCCTTCTTGGTCACCTGGGGCCCCTACATGGTGGTCATCACCTCTGAGGCACTCTGGGGGAAGAACTACGTCTCCCCAACTCTAGAGACCTGGGCCACATGGCTCTCCTTCACCAGTGCTGTCTGCCACCCCTTGATTTATGGCCTCTGGAACAAGACAGTCCGCAAGGAGCTCCTGGGCATGTGCTTTGGGGACCGATATTACCGGGAGCCATTTGTGCAGCGGCAGAGGACATCCCGGCTCTTCAGCATCTCCAACAGGATCACAGGTAACTGGGGCACGTGGGAGGAGGGGCTTCCCAGCTCAGGGCAGACCTCACCTGGGGTCTCCCACTCAGTGGCTCTGACCCATGCACCTGAGTCCTCAGGCTGACAGTGGCCCAGGGCTGACAGTGTGGATTGCTGTGGGAAGGGAATACCCGAGAGCGGTCACCGTGAGCCCCAGGATGCTTTCCTCCTTTATGTGGCAGCTCCAGGCCCTGCTAATGGGAAACCAGTGTGCTTCCTCAAGGCATTAGGCAGGGTGTACCCGCATCTGTACCCCAGATCCTCTCCTGTTAGAGTGGCTGCTGTCCAGTACTCCCTCCCCACCTGGGTCCCTCATCAAGCCTGTGTTTCCCTCTGCCTTCCCTGTTGGGGCAGGGATTTCCTGCCTGGTCTCTGATGAGCGAAGGAGTGTCCCATCTCAGCCCTGCGTGGGAATGTCACAGTCCTGTGGCCAAGGCAGCTGGTCTAGAGTCAGTCACCCTACCTTCGATGAGATCCTAGTGGGTTGCTCTCCACAGGGTCTGGATTCTTTTTTTTTTAGCTTTTTATTTGGAAATGATTTTAGATTTATAGGAGAGTTGGAAAAACAGTACAGAGAACTTTCCTTGGTGTTGACCTCTTGCATAACCACAGCACAAGAGTGGAACTAGGGCGTGGCATATCCTGGGCAAGTGCCCCACCACAAAGTCCCGATGCACCTCCTCTGACCTTTCTTAGAGTGCGGCTCAGAGTCTCTACAAAGTGGTCACATTTGCATTCATCAGATGTTTTCTTCTCATTAAAATGAGGTCATACTTTTTTTTTTTTTTTTTTTTTTGCCAAGAATGGCCCAAAGGCTCCTCTTGGTGGCTCAGCAGGGACATCCCTGAGTCTCTTGGTCAGGTGGGGTCGGGATTCTCCAGTTTAAAGGTACTGTTTTCTCAGTAGTAGCAAAGGAGGAGCAGAGGAGCAGCAGCAGAGGAGCAGGTTGCAGACTGCACACAGGGGCTCTGGTCCTCAGCACGTGCTGTGCCCATCTGCAGCCGCGTGGCAGGGGTTTTAGGCTCGCAGCTAAAGGAGACCATCACCTGCCAGAGCCAGGTGGAAGATGCTGAGGGTGCCCGTTCCGGCTGCAGTTCTGACGTGTGCTGTGTGACGCTGGGCAGTGCACCAGACTGTCTAATTCCTGTTTCCTGCCCATGAAATAGAGGCTGCTCACCTTCCTCAGAGGAGGGCAGAGGGAATAATGGCTCCCGAACACCACGAGCCATCCTGGTGGTGGTGACTGGCAGGCTTGCTTGTGGCGGTGCCACTCACCAACCTCTCTGATGTATTCACAGGTGGGTGGAGTGCTATTTCCAGTTACAGGAAGGAAGTCTGGGACTTAGTTTGATCATAAAATAAAAAAAAAAAAAAATTCCTCTGTGTGCCAGTATTGAAACCCACTGAGATGCCCCCACTTGTAAGCCAGGGTGCCTACTGTATTTGGCTCCACTTCTCTGGTTAACGTCTTCACATTGTGTGAAGTCACTTGTCTCCTGGGCCAGAAGTGACAGGTGCTTCCCATTCCAACAAAGAGTGAGGAAGGAAAAAAGAAAAATAAGGAAAGAGAATGGAGGAGGAGCAAGGACACGGAATGAAGAGAAACATGTTTTTTGCCAGGCTTTCCTTGCCGGTCACTTGTGCTTGTCCCAGATTGTGTGAGGCCAGTAGAGCTGGCTGCAGCATCAGCTGTGGTTAGCATGACTGGCCCAGCAGCCAGCATCTCCTCTCACTGAGGAAGAAACAGTCTTGTAGGATGCCTTTGGGCGGGAGAGATCCTAGGGTGGCAGCGAGCTCCTGGGTGGGGATGGGTAGGGCCGAATTGCTGAGGGGGCGGCAGCAGTGGCACAGATACTATGTGGAACAAAGCCTAACTAGGGGCCGACCACAGTGCCACACCTTGTGCCACTCAAGCCAGGAATGCTGCCCACTTCTTCCTGATGGCAAGGAACAGCCCTGGCCTCTACCCCGTGCCTGTCTGTCTGTCTGACTGACTGTCTGTCTCACCATGGCCAGCCAGGCCCTGCCTCCCACTGTCTGTGAGCAGGGCTTTGACTTGCAGCTTCTTCCTGAGCCCAGGTCAGTTCTCCTGCCACATGCGGTGTCCTGGCCATCTCCTGTGCCCTCAGGCACGTGGGGCCCCTAGCATTTGCACACACCCAGCAAGAATTGCCCAGAGGCTCTGTTTGAGTGGTCTTTGCCTCAGTTTCCATGGGTAGCTGGAGAATTTTCTGCAAGGAAATCAGTAGATGGAATGAGAAGCTTCCTTAGACAGTGCTTGTTGAAAGAGGTGGAGCGCGCTACCCGAGTCCCCCAAGCCTCCCTGCTGGCTCTGTGCCCACTGTCTCCTCAGCTCAGGGCAGTGCTTATTGCATGCAGAGCATATTTCAGCCATCGTCGCTGGATGCCACTTTCCCCTTTTGTTCATCCCAACGTCAGGAGCTTTCCCTGCAGTGCCAGGCATTGCTGGCTACCAGTACCTTCTGAGGTCACGTCAGCAAGTGCCCAAGGAAGGGCTCCCATAGGAGTTGCACCCCCAGGGCCTCTGGGAGGTGCCAGGTAGGAGCCCTTGCTGGGCTGTGGCTTCTGGTGCCAGAAGGTGAGCCTCATGCTGACATGAGGCCTGAGGATGCCGCTGCGCAGAGAAGAGGCTGACCAGTGGCTGCGCCAGTCAAGGGAGAGAGCTTGAGTAGGAAGGGCGGGCAGATGGCCCTCAGCCCTGTGCATAGCAGATCCCACTCTGCAGCCAGCTGGGCCTGAGGGGCTGAGCCATGTGTCACTCTCCCTGGGGCAGAGCATTAGTCATCCTCCTGGGGAGGATGACCTGTCTCTCCTTTACTCAGAGGTAGATGCCCCCAGAAGATCCTTCTTTGAGTTACCTTGGCTAGAAGGAGGAAAGCATGACCAGGAGCCCTGAGGCTTCCTCTGCTGCTTTTCTGTGCTCTTTTCCTGATGGCCCCAGGACTTGCAATTACTCCAGCATGCCTGCTTTCCCATGGAGCACTGCCTTTTCCTTTAGCTGCTGGAGGATAGAAGTGTCTTGGACCCATTGTATGCTCCTGGTGTAGCACCCTGGTCTCTGGGCCTGTCTGTCTCTGTGTTCTGTTTTGTTTGGCTTATTTTGCTTTGTTGGAGGGTGGCACTGGTTCATGGGAATAGTCTTAGGGAAACAGTGTCCTCTCTGTAGTAGGAAGTGGTGCCACATGGCTGCCCTGTTTCCAGATCTTTCTCCTGAGCCACACTGGTCTGGCTCCACCAATACTTCCCACAGGCAGAGAGTAAAACATGTTCTGACTTTCACTGTAGCCTCAGAGCTTTTGTCCAAAACCCACTATGGCTTCTGCTAACCCTCTTGGCAGAGGATGGCCCTGTAGGCTCTGCTGCCCCGCTGGCCTCCTGTTGATCACAGTCATGTTCTGTGGCAAGGAATATGAGGGGTGTGGCCAGATGCAGAGGAGATGTTGGAGGTCCTCTTGGTCCCAGCCCTGGAACCAACCCCTGGTGCAGAGCAGAGGGGAGTAAAAACACCGCTTCCTTCTGGATTCCCAGAGGTGAGGGAAGTGCTGGGTGCAGCTTGCTGTGCCTGCCCACTCCTCCTCCTCATTTCCTCCTGGCTCAGGAAAGGAGGGAAAGAAGGTGTTGTGTCACCTCACAGCCTCAGAAGCACTAAGATACGTGGGGTCTTCTCCTATCTGGGACTATTACAGGAGAATCAAGATGCTCCTTTATTGCCCATCATTCATTGTCTCAATCCATTTTCTGCTACTGTAACAAAATATCTGAGGCCAAGGGATTTGTTGAGAATAGAGGTTTATTGGGTGTATATTTTGGAAGCCGGCCAGTCCCAGGACACCATTTGCTGCTGGCAAGGTCCTTTGTGGTGTACGAGCCTAGTGGGGAAGGTGGAACAGCCAGAACAAGAGGAGAGAGGTCACTATTAAACAAAGCTCACTCTTGAGGTCCCTAGGCCACCTCTGTACAGTGACATTCATCCTCACCAGGCCCCACTTCACAGTCGGGCTGCCCTGGGGATGATTCGTCTCTACCAGCGCACAGACGTGAGGGGTGTGTTCAAACAGTAGCCATCATTAAATCTCAGATCAGAGGCGTTTGACTTTTCCCCTACACTTTTAATTTGCCAAGAGCTTTTTATGTGCGCATTCCTTTTCTAGAACCCCAGCTCTTTTTTTATGGAGTCATTATCTTTCAACTTTATGAGGGTGCTCTGTAGGGATCCGTTGGTCTACAGCACAGGGATGAGGAAAAGGCAGAAGAGCTGGGTAGGTGGTGGTCCGTTGCCTGATTGGCAGACGACCCCCAGGACCACAGTAGTGACAGGGACGGTTATTTATACCTTTGCTAAGTTAGTATCATGTGACACAGGGTTGCCTATTAACGAATAGCGACATTGACCAGGCGAGATGAGTTTTTCAAGACTGAGGTAGCTTGACTGCTTTCGGCACTGTAGCGTTGGCCTGCCCTCACACCTGTGACCAATTTCCAGCTTCAGCAGCTCCCAACGAGACTTGATTACCAATCTTTTCCTTTTCCTCCGCCTCTGTTTCTTGGCCCTCTGTCTTCCAATCCTCTTTAGTCCCAGAGCTCCGGCAGGTGCTAGGCAGCCCAGGGTGAGGTGGCTGTGCCAGGTGGGCTTCTCAGCTGCAGCAGGTGGTTCACCCAGTGCTCAGTATCTGCAAGGTTTCCTCTCAGGTAGGCTTTTGGGGGAAGATGTCTCACACCTCTAGCCCAGGTTGAGTGGGACAAAGGTGAGCATCTGATCTTTAACACTTGGGCAGTTACTGCACAGTTACAGTGCACGCAGCGTGTATCTGAGAAATAATACCTTCATTACTATATGCACTGGAATGCCACCAAAACAAAACAATGTACAGATTTGCATTGATTACATAGTAAAATAGAGCCCGTGAGATAGCTCAGCAGACTAAAGTACCTGCTTTAGCAAACACAGGGACCAGGATTCAATCCCAGGTCCTGCATGCCTCAGTAGAATAAGTGCTTCCCTGGCAAGCACAAGGACCTGAGTTCAATCCGTGCTTCCACAAAAAAAAAAAAGCAAGCAGAATGGAGGGTAGAGGTCCGGGCAGTGGGGATGCGGAACCGGGTCGGTGCTTCGTGGAGTCGATCCATCTGTCACTGCCGCCTCTACCTTTTAGACCTGGGCCTGTCCCCACACCTCACAGCACTCATGGCTGGCGGACAGCCCCTGGGACACAGCAGCAGCACTGGGGACACCGGCTTCAGCTGCTCGCAGGACTCAGGTAAGTAAGTGCCCCTACCTAACCTGTGCCTGTGGGTATCCAGCTACAGCGAGGCGGACAGTGCCCAGTAGTGTGCAGCAGCCTTTCAGGCCCGGCTTTCAGCTTCTCAGCGTTTCAGTCCTCCGTTTCCTCCTCTGTCACACAGGCATCTCAGTTCCTGTTCTCTGTGCTACACGGTACTGTTAAGAGGTTGGGAGTCAGGAAAAGCCTTTGAAACATTAAAATTAAAAAAGATGTTAATCTGTCATACAAGGGGCGATCAAAGGTATGGTGGATGTCTAAATTTTAAAAACATGCTACAGTAAAAGACACATGGCCAAAGATGATAAAATGAGTGTTTAAAATGAGGTGTTTGACATTTTTCAGTATTCCAAGGGCCATTAGTGGCAGTATGTAGTACCAGAATCTAACTCAGGACATTGAGCTTGCTAGGGAGGCACTGCGCCGCTGAGCTACATCCCCAGCCCACTGTGATATATTTTTGTTTAAATGTTTACTGTATTTTATGAGTACCTCTCAGTCAAACATAAATAGCAACTTCTGTTAGATAAAACATCATGGTGTTTTATCCCCAACGGCCTCATTCACAGGTCTGGCGCTGGGCACATTCTGGCTCTCTGAGGTCAAAATGCACCTGAAGGGGAAAGGTTTTGAATCAGTTCAAATGGCAGCCAGGATAGCGCAGCTAAGCACACTCAGGAAAGACTTCCAGAACCGCTGCATACAGTTGCAAGGACAGTGGTCTAAATGTGTCTGAAGGGAGAGGGAGTATTTTGAGGAGGACTCAGGACAATGTGTCTTTTATTGTAATGTATTTTTAAAAATTTAAACACATACTGAGTTTTTCAGTCATACCTGATAAGACCCACTGGGCAACCCAGCATGGGTCCACCTTCCTGGTTCCCAGCTCCTGTTGGTCTGTGAGGAGCCATGGGGTGCCAGGCGAGCTGCTCAGTCCCTTTCCAGACCCTGGAGTTTCCAGTTGGCATGGCAGGGGAGATGCTCCTGCGCCCAAGGCAGCTGGGAGGAGGAGGAGACTCCATGGCTGGGAGCCCTGCTCAGCCCCCTGCTGGACAAAGCCTCTAGCACACCCAGAAGCCCTTCCTCACCGGGGCCTGTCAGGAAGCTTGTGCAGGTGGCCTCCTATTCACACTGCAGAGGAGGCGCTCACCCTCTACATGGCTCTCCCTCACCTTGCCAGAACCTGTTCCCAGCACTGCTTGGTGCAGTAAATGCCACCCTGTGCCCACTGAATGTGCTTCCAGGGGCGGGGAGTCGGGAGTGACAGGGGACAAAGCCACCATTTTAGGCAGAAGAATTCATGAGTCTTGGTGTCCCACAGACCCGAGTATGAGCTCTTGTACAGCAGCCTGCTGAGCAGTGGCTCCAGGGGTGTAGCTCCAGGCCTGCCTAGCACCGCACTGCATGTCTTCAACGTGGGCCAGATCACGATTCCCACAACTCTGAGCTAAGCTAATACTGTGCGATGAACCCACCCACCAGACCTTGTGACCGTGCACTTTGGCCCTGGTGCTGGCCACCGTGTCCTGAGTCTGCTCATGACCACAGTCACTCCTGGCAAGGGGCTCTGCAGAAGGGTGGCTCCAGCTGCCTGGTCTCCCCGATTCCTTGAGCGCTGAAGCCTTGGTGGGCTAAGCTGGACAGTGAGAACAAGGCTGGTCCCGGAGCAGGCCTGGGCAGTCTGGTGTGACGAATCCCACACCGGTCATGCTGCCTGGTGCCCTCTCTGTCTCATTGGCCTGCTCTGCTTGGTTCTCTGAAAGGACTTTCTGCCTTTATTTCCGTACTCTTGCAGGGTATGTTTTTCACTCCTTTGAAGCTCCCCAAAAGAACTTGAAATTAGCAAGTTTTCCATGGTTATATAGCACAGTATATTTTACCCATGGTGATAGAAATTCAAGGTGAAACAGTAATTGCAAATAGGACCCTCCCCACTTCCTGGGGCCTGTCCCCCCACATGACCCAGATGGGCAGAAGCAGGACTGAATGACAGGGTGACCTAGGCACAGGGTTGAAGGGTAGGGGTGGGGACAAGGGCTCGGTGTTGCTGGCCATACATCACTTCTGCCCTTGGTCTTAGGAACAGACGTGATGCTGCTGGAAGACTGGACATCAGAGGACAATGCCCCCTCCCACTGCACATGCCCGCCCAAAAGGAGGAGCTCGGTGACATTTGAAGATGAAGTGGAGCAGATCAAAGGTTGGTTTCTGCCACTGAGGGCTTCAGAGAACTTTGGGGAGAGGAGCCCTGTGCCTGCTCCAGCAGCCCTAGGGCTCCCAGACTGCTGGTGTCACGTGTGTCCCAGGTACTGACGCAGAGTACACAGCCATCCAAAGCTGGGCCTGAGCAGCTGAGTGACTCCATCTCCCAGGCACATGGCATCTGGTGCCCTGCTCTCCATAAGTGTTCCACCTGCACCCCCATAGGCAGAAAAAAGAGTCTCATCATAATGGGCACTGGGGTGACATCACCACCTTCCTTCTCTTTTCATTCTGCCTGTCAGGGGTCTTATCCTGGGGAGGGTGCTTGAACCTTTAATGTCATTTCCAACCCTGAGGTTCTGGAGAGGAGAGGATGTGTACATGTGGACGTTTATAGCTGTGTACTCTGTGCTGTTCCAGGGAGGTGAAAGAATAGAGAACCCTTTCAAAACTGTAATTAGCATTAATAGAGAGTATTTATTAAAACTTTTATAAACATTTTTGAAAGAACTCATTGTGACAGTGACACTGTGACATAACAGAACACCCCTCACTGCTGGGTTAAACCCAAGGCTGTCACACTGTACTATGCTTGGGCTTTTTTTTT
>NDGM011029876.1:15312-26991 GCA_002564305.1 Octomys mimax
CAAGGCCTTACTAAATTGCCTAGGTTGGGCTCAAACTTGTGATCTGCCTGCCTCAGTCTCTCAGTGTTGGGATTACAGGTGTGTACTATTAGTTTTTTTCAGTGGTGCAGTAAAGAGATAGGAAAGATAAAGGAGACCTTTATTGAGTCTGAAGACTTGGAGAGAATCTGAGGGAGGTGGGGGGATCCTCAGACCTGAAAGAGAAAATTGAGACTTTTATGTGCTTTTGCTAAGGGCGAGGTCTCAGGGGAAGTTTCAGTTACTTGTAAGGAGTTGACTGAGATCTCCCTTGTGTGTGCGGAAAAGGACTTGGGGGTAGGGGAGGAGGAGGAAGTGGTCATTGGGAAGACAAGCTGTTGTTTGGGGGCTTCATCCATGTTAGATGACCACCAAAATAATTCAGCAGTTCATGCTAGGGCCAGAACCTATCATGTACCACCATGTTTGGCTGAGCTCTCTTTAGGTAACTAAAACCAGATGAAATGGCTCTGCATAGTGCGTGGAGCAGTCAGGGACCTCAGCCTGGGAACCTAGGGGGGCTCCCTCGCTGGGCATGAAGGCAGCAGCAGGTGTATTCTGGGATAGGTGTGGGGCCTGGCTCCTCCACTAACCCCTCTTTGCCTTTCCCCCAGAGGCTGCCAAGAACTCTCTGCTCCATGTGAAAGCTGAAGTGCACAAGTCCTTGGACAGCTACGCAGCCAGCTTGGCCAAAGCCATCGAGGCAGAAGCCAAAATCAACTTATTTGGGGAGGAGGCTTTGCCAGGGGTCCTGCTTACAGCACGAACTGTCCCTGGGGCTGGCTTTGGGGGTCGGCGAGGCAGCCGAACTCTTGCGAGTCAGAGGCTGCAGCTGCAGAGCATTGCGGAAGGGAACGTGTTAGCTGCGGAGCAGAGATGATGGCCTGGTGGTGGCTGGGCTGGAGCCCGAGGTGCACCTGGGAGGGCTCCCGCCACCTCTGTGCTGGACCTGAATGAAGGAGAGGAACCGTCTGGTGTGCAGCCGCCAGGGCAAGCATAATGTCTCCAGGCTGCGACTCGGGCATCCGCGTCTCAAGTGCACAGACAGCAGTTGGAGCTGTTGCTGACTCTGCAGAGGGGGGACATCCAGGAGGACCTGTGGCCCCGGACGTGGAAGGGAACTACCGCACAGATGTGTCTTCTCCTTACACCCTGTGGTTGGGGCCCAGCGGGTACCGTCCAGAGGCTGCCTACACAAACCCTTCCCAGTGCACCTGTACACAGCACTGCGGTTCTGAACCCTGCAGGATTCACACCCCGGGTGAGGATGAGGGGTCTCATGCTGAGCAGAGAGCGCCCGAGAACACAGCGTCCGCCCCACGCACTTCCTACACACGCCCTCGAGCGGTGCCCCCTGCTGGTGCCCGTGGGCGCGGCCAGTAGGTGGGGGGGGGGCGGGGATGGATCCAACCCCATCCACACCCCAGTGGACAGATTCTTTGGTATTTCACAAGGGAGAAACCACTATAAACAACAGAGGGGGAGGTACCAGGTATCTCATTTACCGAATTAGACGTTTGGTTAGGACACGTCACAGTCTTACCAGGACTGAACAGGGCTGTCCCCAGTGCACCAGGGCCACTCTGCTGCTGTTGGAGGGAAGCCCTTTACATAGGAAAGCCTCAGATGTGTTGTGGGTGATGCTTCAGTGGCCAGTGAACATCGCTGGCCTCAGTTCCACGGGCCATGCCCCCTGCAGCGACAGTTACTATGATTGGATTCTGGCACAGCATAAAACAAGAGAAAGAGCGGTGTAGCTGCACTTAGCAAGCTGGGTTCTTTACTCTGTGCGTGTCATTTGGGGCACCCTGTCACCACTCCACGCCATTTGTAAAAGGAGAAAAGGAAAGGCGCTGGGCTGAATGGTCGCCAAGATCGCTCCTAGCTCTCATCAACTTTGTTCTCTGAACTCATGAGAGCCGGCCAGCGTGTCTCCTTTTGACAGCTCTCAGAGGGCCTGTGTCTCTGTGCTTGGTGACTGTCTGGAGCAACGCTGACCACAAAGACGTGGAAGTGAAGAAAGAGTGCCACCTCGGAGGTGGGGACAAGACAGCAGGTGTAGGAGCACTGTCAGGAAGCTCGCGCTCTCTCCCCTTTGAGATGGAAGGGCAGCTGAAGTTTGGGCTTGGAGAAGTGGCTGCTGTGATTTGGGAAGCCACTAAGCCTCCTTGGTGCCACCCTTCAGCCTGAGCAATCAAGTGAACTAAGCAGTGGGTAGACTAAGGGTAGTTCATTCTGTCTCCTTCTGTCTGCTAGCAGGCAGCAAGGAAACCTTTTGAAACCTTTCTGTGTTCTAGCTGGCTCCTGCTGAGGCAGAAACCAGTGGCTGGCTTGTCCCAGGTCTGCAGTTTGTCTCACCAGCTACTACTCTTGGTCAGCTATGTGCTGAGGGCTGGCCTGGGCTCGGGGGAGCAGGAAGGGGCACCTGTGGCTTCTGCTGACACATGCAGGTCAAGCAGACACCAGTGTTCCTGCTGGGTAGAATCCTGTTTGAGGGCAGGGTATGTTTTTGGTGTATGTAGCATATATGGTTTTCTGGCCCTTGTCCAGTTTCTGAAGACATTGTATTACTAGTTAATTAGTACACAGAAATGTGGAACGGTGCAGAGACCTTCACATTTGCGTGAGGCCTGTTGTAAGTAGTTTCTGAGTACTAGACTGCCTGGGGACCAAAGAATTAGAGAAGGCTTTCCTGACTGCAGGAGGCTGGGTGATAGAGAAAGTCCTGAGGCTCCAGTGTCCACTACTGCGGCCCCCAGGATAGCTGGTCTGTAAAGGACTGCATCTAAACAAAGGTACACTGCATTTCACAAAATTTTTCAGCCTTTTTATGCAGTGAAGCCCGTGGCTTTTTTCTGTTGTTTATTTGAGACAAGGTTATGCTATGCAGTTCAGGCTGGGCTTGAACTCACTTTGTAGCCCAGGCTGGCCTTCACCCTGCAGTGAGCAGGGATCCTGTTGGCTCAGCCCGAGGCCCATGTTTATGCATCTGCAGCCTGCTGTGTGCACTGCTCCTAGCCGGTGGGGGTGCGGGCAGGGCAGGACAGAAAAACTAAGTGTTTTCTTTCCAGTTCAGGGAGAGAGACCCGGGAGGCACTGATTCCAGTAAGGCTCAGGATAGAGAAGAGATTGTGGAAAGGACGGTGGCTCCATAGGACAGTAGGTAGTTCTCATGAAGTATGTGACAGTTTGCACTAAGGCTAGGAGGATGTTTGGTAGCTAGAACTATATTCTGCGTAGTCAGGGATTCGGATCTGAGTTAGAGGAGAGGCAGTGTCCAGAGCTGAGCTCGGCGGTCCTGGGGCACAGTGGAGGGCCCTGCCTTCGCTACAACTCTCGGAACCCCACACAAACCCAGGCTCATCTTCTTACATCTCGGGGGTAGTGGGGGCCTCCGGCCTTTCCAAGGGCACCCGGGCAGTTACTTGCTTAAATACCTCAGCCCTATGACTTGTTTTGACAGGACCGTCTTGAGCCGGTTGCCCATTTCTGGTTTACTCACCGAGATTTCAACTCAACTGTTTGTGCTGTGCTACAGATGCCAGGTGTGGGGCCGCCGGAAGGCCCTGTATGCCCATGTTATTGCGGGCACCGTCAGACTCGGGGAAGAGCTCCGGCCTGGGACACCAGGTGGCAGCAGCGAGGCAGTGGAGCACTGAGGGTAAATCCAGCCACAGCTGGGCTGCTGGCTCTCACTGGGACCTGTTCAGCGGCTCATCCTTGGCGTTGGCACAGAGGGCCGCTCAGCCAACCTGCTCCCCCCCCCCATTACAGGTCTGCTTCTCCTTGGAAGCACACCACAGCTTCTGGAGCTGCAGGCCTGTGGCGTGGGAGGGGACAGCTGGTGCCGATGGGTTTTCATTTGCAGATTCTGTAAAGAATTAACAAACCAGGGGCTCTGCTCAGTATTTGAAATAGGCCACAGCAGTTTGGGTCAAGGAGAGGGGCCAAGGGAAAGTGCTTTGACACAGGGGTCAGGTTAGTTTCCATGCAATCACGAGTACTGTTCCATGCCGCCGGCACACGCAGTGAGGCCGACCACTGCAGCTTAGGGACTGGTCTCTGGACGGGCCACAAGACACATTGACGATGTGTTCAGCCGTGAGCCCGTCTGTTTCCTGTCCCAAAGGCGAGAGTGAACACGGAATGGTCAGCTGTAGGCCAACCTATTGCCAGCCGAGAGCCGATGTGCTTTGGTGCGGTTGGGAGACCAGGAACAGCGCAGGCGCGGCTCTGGTTCCCTTGGGAGTTGGGCTCCCGCGCCTGGGCTCATCAGCTGTGTGTTCACGGGCAAGTCACTCAGTATTTCTGTATTTGTAACGTGCAGTTTTGTAATCTTTTTATGTGGAGGCGCAAAGGATCCAGAGACGCTTCATTTTATACCGGGTGGTCATATGGATCACAGGAAGAAGCGCTTGTAAATCGTCCAGCACCTACCTGGGTGTAGGCAGAGCCGAGCTAGTCGCTTTTGTTCTCAGTAACTCGGCAAGGGGGCTGAATTATTCCTGTTTTAGAGAGATGTCTAACAAGTGACAATCTTGAAAAAGTAACTGTTACCCTAGATTGGAGGTGTTGACTGTTGCCGCCATGGGTTTTGTCACTGATGTGCAGAACAAAGACTTGGGAGAGAAAGACGGTGAGGAAGGGAAAGTCAGTGGAGAGGAGAGCAGAAATGCTCAGCGTGTGAAACGAGGTCTGAGGGAACAAAGATGAGCTTTTCTGTTACAAATATTTGTCCTACATGCTAATGGCTTATTTGTACAAAGTACTCCTGTGCTGCCCTGGGTGTCTATTAAAGATTCTCCCTGAGCAGTGAGTACCCTTAGTGCTAAGGGAAGGCACCAGGGAGGTGTCTATGCTGTCACCATACTGTATGCAGCACTTGACTACGAAGCAGTGATAGAGAAAGGGAAAGTTGGTTTTCACACGAGGTGCAAGGGAATGGCTGTGACGAGCCCTAAGTGACTTCCACAAGGGGCAGATAGCAACCTGCGAGGATGACATTAACTGAGCTCAAAGTGAGTCACATCAGTCAGAGCCAATCTCTGTGACCACAGTGGCGAAAGAAAGGAACAGCTTTGTAGCTCATGAGGAAGTCAGCATCGTCATTGAGGCCAGGTGTCACCAGGCAGAAGGAGCCACTGTCTATGGAGCTTGAGAGAAACAACTCCCTGCTGGCCAGGCCGGAAAAAGCCAACAAGACCCCTGAAGATCCAGGTCAGGAGGAACTGTTGGAAAGAATTTGAAGCACAAACTCAAATCTGCACAAGATTATCAAGAGCACATTTTTGGTCAGTGTTTTAGGAGAACATGGCACATGAAGTTGTCTTTATTTTCCCAGTAGACCCTTGTGTTTTTCCTTTGGACTACCGTTTTTGAAATGCTACAAATTACAGGCAAGTCAGCCCCTCCTGGAAGAAGAGACAGGCTCGGGCAGGCAAGCCCACACCAAGTGTGCCAGAAAGCCTGTGTGTCCAGAAGTGGGCCTGTTGGTCAGGGCTGCGGACATGCCTGAGGACAGCCATGTGTTCTGGTAATGGACACTGCATGCACAGGCGGCTACAGACCAAACTATCAACAAACATGATCCAAGCTAGTCCTGAAACATATTTAACTTGAAGATTTTGGATTTTTAAAAAATGTTTTGGGTTATTATAAATCAGTATTTATAAACCAGTAAAAGTGGATTTAGGATAGTTTTGTTTCTATGATTAAACATGTTTCTAGTATGAGTATAGCTATGGACATTGTAAATCTGTGCTTGGACTTGGGGTCTGGGGATGTTTCTGGGTACCTTACCCTTCCCATCATTTCCTGCAGCCATAATCCTGTTTCCTACCACCCTGCGGGCTAAAAAAGACTAAGCCAGAGATAGGTTATTGGAGAATTGAGGGGGGACGTCCCATGTCTGTCACCTGGGAAAGCCCATCTGTGCACTCCCCCAAGGTAATTACATCCGTGGAATATTGCCAAGTGACTTGATACCATGCCCAACAACACAACCTAGTTTTAAAAGTTGGTTTAATGAATAGCAGTACTTCATCTATCAGTCAGTCAACAGCTACAGATCCTTCATCCTGTAATCCAGAGGCTGAGCAGGTGGCAGACTGTGTCAGTGAGACTCAGGAGCCCCTTGGGGCGAGCGTCTGCCACTTCCACACCCAAGTCCTCTCCATCCCAGCCTGTGCACCTGGGCCCCATCACCCCACCTTCTGCCCTCTGCCCAAAGCCAGGAGTAGCCAGGACGGGGCAATTCTGCCTCTGTGCAGTATTCTCTGCTGCCTCCTTGACTGCCTGTCTGCATTGCTGTACTTCTAAGTAACAGACACTAAAATTCCCTGCAGTTGCTGTGGGGAGAACTAATTCCTCTGACAAACGTTCAGCAGTTTTAGGTTCACGGGAGAAAGCTGAACAGAAAGTAGCGTTTCTCTGTAACCCCCGCCACAAAGGTTATTATAATGAGTAGTTTCATGAAGGTAAGATGTATTGCACTATGGTCTGTGAAGACACTAACACCATTAAATCACTAGAGTTCCATCCTTTCTGCTGTTTCAACACACATTCCCCATCAACATCCTGAGGCAGGGTGAACAAATGCCACTGTGACCTTCTGTTGCTTTCCCTGCCGGCTCCTCTTGGAAGCCCCAAGTCCTCCGGTGGCTTCTGTCCTCTTAACTGGCATCCTCATGGTGTATCTCTGTTATGCGTCATTATAGTGGAAGAAATAGCACACTGCATGTTGTGTCCTAACACAGCCATGCTGCTGGAGGAGAGCCCCACTTCCCCTGCAAGAAAGGCTGTCTGGCATCCGTGACTGCCCATGTCCCAGCTGCAGACAGGTTGTATGTCACCCTGAGTAGCTTTTTAGATTTCTGAAAATGACAGGAATATCTAAGCTACTTGCTAATTAAACCAAAAGGGATGTATGACTTTCATCAGTAAAAGTGAAGCTGCTAACAGTAAACTCACAAAAAGTATCAACAGAGAGGGACCCAAAGCTGGGTGGGCATGGTGACATACATGAATCCCAGTACGCAGGAGCCTGAGGCAGGAGGGCTGAGCTCAAGCACAGCCTGGACAGCTTACTGGGACCCTGTTTCACACGGCACTGGCACTGGCCTCAGCCCCTGCGCAGCTGAGGGTCTGGCCTCCACTGCTGAGAGCCGTGATCTGCAGCTCTGGTTGCCAGCAGGGTGTCTGCTGTAATTCTGGCAGCCCCAAGGCCTGGCTCAGGATGAGTGACCAGGCCAAGTGGATGATCTGATGGCTACAGACTGACGGGCAAGGACATGCAGGGAAGATGTTTACTGATGGAACCATAGGTCACAGAAGTTGCTGGGGTTAACTGTGTCCCACAGGGAGACAATCCCGGAAGCACTGACTGGAAGCTCCAAGGGGTTACTTTGGGAAAAGGGAAAATCAGTACGCTAGTCTAGAAATCTGCTAACAGCAAACACCAACTGAATGTCTCTTACTTAGCAGAGTGTGTATGGGGAAGAGAGGAGAGAAGGAGAAGGGAGAGAGGAAGAGAGACTTGAAATGACCCTTTGGATCACCTGACACTGTCCACACCACTCTGCTGCACTTGCCCTTTTGCCTCCAGTGCATGAAGGGGCAGCGAGCCGACTGTCCCTTCCCACCCAAGGTCTCACTTCACACAGAAGCTTTGGACATAAAGAGAACAGGAAAAAGCAGCTATGGAGGTGGGCACAGTAGAACTCCGGTAACACTAGCACTCAGGGAGGCTGGCAAGTTCGAGTTGCCCAGCCTGGCAAATAGTAAGCCTGTCCCAAAATAACGCTACCAAAAGGTCTGAGGGTGGAGCTTAGTGCCAAGAATGGGGTCCTTTGTGCCAGAAAGAAAAGGAGGTCAGTCTGCAGGAGCAGTTTTATACCATAACCTGTAAGATCTCTAGGCTCTGCCTGAGTATAGATGGACACTAGAACTAAGACCAGAAATCAGAAGACCAAATAGTCAACAACTTGCAATGAGATCTAGACTATGGAGAGATGTAGACCAGAAGTAGTGTGTACTAGTGGGATGGAAAGGTCCTGGCGCCGGAAGGTGCATGTCTGGAGGTAAAGAGGAAGTGCCACGGAAAGAAGCCGGTGTGGCACACACCCAGACCCCAGCACTCAGGGACCAAGGCAGAAGGATGGCAAGCCTGTTTTGAGGCCGGAGTGAGCGCCAGTGTCTCAACAAACAAAACAACAATAAACAGGTAGTTTAGAAAGAGACATGAAAAAATCTCTTTTATCAAACAGAAGCCAACATAGAAAAGATTATTAAATCCAAGAAAGAACAGAAAAAGTTCTCGTTACAGAAAAGCTTGGAAAATATGGATCAAAGTGGCAAGGCACTAAATAAAAAGTCGAATTAAGAGTACCGGAAAACAACCAATTTCTTTAATTAGAAATCAACAAACATGCAAATGGCAAGTGTAGAAATTTATTTGAACCAACATTTTCACTATAATGAAAATTACTCTTCCACATTGATCTAAGCGCCCACATCTGAAGGCGAGGGAAAATATTGCACTTTGCAGTTTCTAGCACTCCTCATACACAGCAAAAAGTTTTACAAACATTTTGCTAGTTTTGTTTTTATACACGCTCCCAAATTCATGCACACACTCATTCCAAATCAATGTTAGGTTATCCCAGAAAAAGGGAAAAACTCCAAAAAATCATAACCTTAAAATTGCACTAAAGCTCTGTAAAGAAAAAATATAGTAAATGTCTTGTATAAATTTCAGAACATTGAATTGCTTGCCAAAAACATTTGATTATTCCTCATCTTCATTTTCATTCTCCTGACCAGAGCCTTCTGATCTGTCACCCTCCAAGCGGTCTGGAAAACAGGACAATCACAAAAACAAACACTTTACAGCATTACAATTATAAATCAACTTCAATGCCTTTTATTTAAAACTGATTAAAATATTAAGTAGTTCATAAAAATGTAAAGTCAGGTCACGATTATATATAGGTAAGTTTTTTCTTTTGCCTGTAGAGGTAAATACAAAAAGTAAAGGCAGAGCATGATCAGGTTTGGATACACATATAACCATAAAACATAAAACATGAAAAATCCTCTGAAGATTCCGCTCTATTCTACTTTCAGTGATTTCCCAGCAGCATTGCAGGACCTGTCACCAAGAAAGGGTGTCAAGTATGTGGAGAGAGTGGGGGTGACTGAGAGGCTGAGTGAGGGACAATACAGGGCCACATTCTACAGCGCATTATTTTGTTTGTACAAAGTTTGGGCTAAAACTCATACAATGGTAGCCAAAATAAATATGGTCTCTTCCTTCAAGGTGGACTATTTAGGTTAAATACTCAAGTAAATATGTATCAACACAGGCAAGCAAGGCTGCTTTCTCAAGCTTTCTGATTTCCACTAGTTCTTCCCTTCCCTGGGATACTTTCACCCAGCTCTTC
This sequence comes from Octomys mimax, assembly GCA_002564305.1. Taxonomy (NCBI): domain Eukaryota; kingdom Metazoa; phylum Chordata; class Mammalia; order Rodentia; family Octodontidae; genus Octomys; species Octomys mimax. The sequence continues at coordinate 24,771 of NDGM011029876.1, forward strand.
AGCTGTAAAGGTCTGCTCAGGGAAAGTTGGTGAAACTTTCCCAGACTTTTTCAGACACCAATATGCAGAACTATGTTTTTTGTGAGCCTAATGAGGATGACCCCAGTTGGCAATAATGGTTGTTTGCCTAACTTCTTGCAGACTACACTGTGAGGCCCTTGGGAGTAGAAATTCTTCCTAAAAGTAGTATTCTTTCTAATCTTAATTTCCTCAAGGCCTAGTGTGGGATGTTCAATAGTTTATTTTTTTCTCCTCTTTTCTTTTTTATGTGGTGCTGGGGACTAAGCCAGGGCCCATGCGCACTAGGCAAGCACTCTACTGCTGAGCTACCCCCCCCCACAAGGTTATTACTATGAGTAGAGTTTCATGAAGGTAGGATGTATTACATTATGGTCTATGAAGACACCAACACCATAAAATCACTAGCACCACAAAGGTGGAATCCAAGATACTTAGGCCACAACACTTTTTCCTACAGTAGCATGGAAAATATTCAGGTCGAGTGTAAGGCAAATAGTTTGGTCATGCTGTCCCACAGCAAGGAGAGGATGAACCCTATATTTTCCACATTATCTACAGAGGCTGATAATGTCCCCAAAGAATCCTAGTTCGACAGTACCGAAGGGCAATATACACAATAAGCTAAATGTTTATTGTCCCAGTGAATTAAATCTCCTCTTATGTATATAAAAGTAACAATTTTATTTCATTTGAGACAAGGTACTGCTGTGTAGTTCAGGCAGGGCTTAAACTCACTATGTTGCCCAAGCTGGCCTCAGACCCACAGCGATACTCCTGCTTCAGCCTCCTGAGTGTTGGCATTATAGGTATGCATTAGCAACATGCCTGCCCTAAGATTGATTGATTCACTTATTTATTTTTTGGTGGAACCGGGGATTGAATTCAGGCCTTAGCGCCTGCCAGGAAAGTGCTTACTCCACTGAGCCATCTCCCCGGCCCCAGATTTGTATTTTTAATTACACACATTTTAGTTGTCTATCAAGTATAAGTATTCAATATGCATTTGTAAATGTGCAAAATAAAATGTTAAGTAGACCTTCATAGATCATAATGAACCTCAGAATAATTTCTGAACAATAAAATGTTTGAGGGATATTAGTATAAAATTATCTTATTTTTGGAGTGTGGGAGATCAAACCCAGGATGTTCCATTTTAGACACAGGTTCTACCGCCAACCAGCCTGCCTCCCAACCTGTGAGATTACATTATCTTCACTGTGTGATACACTTTCATTTGGCTTAGATATAGATCTTGGAGCACTCTGGACAGGATGGGTTATACTCATGAAAGACACGATGTCCTGTCGGGGGAGCATGAGGAAGCATTATCAGCTTACTTTGAAGTGTGATTGCTTAAGTTTCTTCATCACACTAAAAAGGAAGATGGGAAAGAGACTATAGAAGAAACACTCCAGCTTTTAAGCCAGTGGGTCTGCAGGAGAGGTCAGAATTCTGCAGTCTGAAGCCTGCTCCAAGGACACAGGTGAGGGAGGCCAACAGGCTAGACAATGGACAGCGGCTTCTTAAATGAAGAAGACAAAAGGCTGTGCTAGCTTCAAGCCGAGCTCCTTTCACTGCCGCAGTGCTCAGAGGCGTCTCTCTCAGTGCAAAGCCCATCTCTAAGAATAAACTACATGAAGTCTGCGGTTCACAAGGAGTGCAAAGCAGCGCAACACTTTACAATCCCTCACTGGCAACCCCAGATCAACACTGTGTTCTTTTAGGAGGAAATAGAGCAAAAACAGCTCTTGTATCTGCTTCTTTTCAAAGGCACACAATGGCAAATTGATATGGTAAATAAGGTTTGAATTTGCGGAAAGGTTCCTTATTCTGCTGGAATACTTTTTTCAGGAAATTATTTTGACTAGGAAAATATAAAGAGATATTAAGTTTGGGGAAGGGGATTATGAGACAAATTCCCCAAAGAAAACCTGTGTTTCATAAAAATACTCTTGTTTTATTTTCCAGAGTACATTTTGCAAATCATTTTTTTTTCTTTTTTGCTGTACCAGGGATTGAACTCGGGACCTTGTGCTTGCCAGGCAGGAGCTTATTCTACTGAGCCATCTCCCCAGCCCAAGTTACTTTTTTAAAAAAATTTATTTTTTTTCATAAAAATATGGAAGGCTTCATGAACTTGCGTGTCATCCTTGCACAGGGGCCATGCTAATCTTCTCTGTATCGTTCCAATTTTAGTATA
>NDGM011029901.1:0-13525 GCA_002564305.1 Octomys mimax
GGATGCCTTCCTGCTGCACACACCCAGGATGCCTTCCTGCTGCACACACCCAGGATGCCTTCCTGCTGCACCTACCCAGGATGCCTTTCCACTGCACACACCCAGGATGCCTTCCCGCTGTGCACACCCAGGATGCCTTCCCACTGCACACACCCAGGATGCCTTCCCGCTGCACCTACCCAGGATGCCTTCCCGCTGCACACACCCAGGATGCCTTCCCGCTGCCCTGGGACGCTGGTTAGTGTGCTTGCCTCCGAAGGCCTGGCGTGTGTGGAGGCCCAGGACTCTGGAGCACCTGTGAAAGGCTCTTCAGGGCTCCCGAAGGAAAGGAGTTTCGCTTGCCCCAAGAGGACTGAAGCGGGTCCCAGGGCCCAGGGCAGCCTCGTTGTCTTCCTGGACACTACTCAGCACCCTGGCCACTTTTGGACTCAGGAATAGTCACCCTGGCTCTAGTTCTGATAGGCAGAATTGCTTTCTCATAGTAAAAGACATGCATAATTAACAATAATTGATCTTACTAATGAATATTTAAATCAAGCAATGTGACATATGAAATGGGTGTAACCATGGAAATTGGTACGGCTCCACTGGCTGGGAAGCCGTTGTTCACGGGTGGCACTGTTAGCATGCTGCTGAGGGCGTGCAGTGTGGACCGGGCAGGCACCCGCAGAGCGGCAGCGGCCCTCGCTCCCACACTCCTCAGGTGGGCTGAGACACAGTGAGCGCAGCGTGCGCTTTCGAAAGGTCTGAGTGCAAGAACTGATGTTTCCCTTTTGGCTCCTACATCCAGTGTACTGGGCTCCCCGTGTAGACGGGCGACGCATGCACAGGGATGACCCAGGCAGGCCTGCCCAGGAACACTGCAGCCCCACCCACTGCTGCTGCTGGGGCTGGAGCCTTCAGCTCACTGCACGAGCACCCAGATCTCTGTGGCGGAGGTGGGTCATGAAGACAGGGGATGCACTACTCAGAGAGGCTCACCGGGACAGAGTAACCTGGCAGGTACATGGAACCGTTTCGTGGGGGATTTTCTCAAAACCACCTTGAAAGTTTCCAGTCTCTTATTGTGCTTTCTTTTTGTTTGGTCATAGAACTGGAGACTGAGCCCAGGGCATTCACCCTGCGTTGCATCCCAGCCGTGTGGAGTTGAGACATGACATCGATGTGCCCCGGCTGGGCCGGGCCCCCATTTGCAACCCTCCGCCTCAGCCTACAGGGCTGCTGCTGCTGGCCTGTGCCGTTATGCCAGCTCTCGGATGGAGAAAGGATTAAGATGCTTGCACACATGTACCGGCTGCCCAAGTGAATGCAGTCATGATATGTCACCAACATGTGCTAACGAGGCCCCCGTAGGCCTCCTTTGCATCTTGGCCACTTAATCAATCATCGGCCGCAACAGCAATTAATGAAATAGCACAGGGCAGCGACCCACGGCACCAGCCCTCCACAGACCTTCACACTCGATGCCTACTTCTGCCTCCAGCTCCGGCTGGGGTACGCATTGAGCAGTGCTCATGTGGAACTCCTGGGGCCAGAACCACTTCAGACTTTGTAGTTCTCAGACTTGGGAGTTTTTGCAGGGTTTTACCACTTGAGCATTCCTGAGGCTGAAAGCTGAATATTCCCAAATCTGATAGTTTTTGAGCGTCACAATTTTTACTAAATTAGAGAGGAGACCTAAGAAACTGGCTGGCTGCTCCCCCATACCCTGTGGCTGAGAACTCCCAGCTGGCCCAGGGCCCCGCCTTCCCCTTCCAGCATGCGATGTCCCCCTGGCGCCTGGGTTCGACCCCTGCCTGGCTCATGCTGCCCAGTGGCTGGGGAGGGCGGGTACCCACGGGCACTCAGGCCGAGTCAGGCCACCTGACAAACCCCCGAGGTGCCAGTGCTTGCTCCCCTTTGCCTTCCCCAGTGACTGCCGAGTCTTCCCCATGCCACAGTGTCAAATACACTGCTCTCCACGGAACTCACTTCCTGCTGTAACATTTCCTCTGACGGGCTCACACACAGGAAAACAGTGCTTCGTAAAGCCCTAGCAGTCAAATGTAGGAATGTAGGGCACAGAGTGAAGGTAAAATTGGGCAGAAAACTTACGTTTTGTCTAAGAAGTCCATGAGAGGCCGCAGCACGATCTCCGCATCCAGGGCGGCGCTGTTCTTGTTGGACACAGTGTTTCCGTTTGCTCTCATTTGCTGGAGCTCGAAGCTCATCTGCTTTACACACTCTTCGATTACAAGCTGAAAACTGAAACAGGGAAGAAAATTCTGTAATGAAGAAACCGCTTTGCAGAGGTCTGTTCTCATGCTGCCCGAAGAGCCTGATGTGTCTCACATGCTGTAAATCTCACTTGCCGCTTTCAAAAGAACTTCGGCTGCATTGAAAGGCCACGTGGAGACTCTGCAAATGGATGAGAGTGACGGTCTCTTGGCTGCACCAGCGGGGCTTCAGCTGTGTCAGCGCTAGCTTTGCTGAATATTGTTTGGAAAACAGGCTGCTCTGGGGCAGTGCCGAGGGGGCAGGGGCATACCTCCATCTGGTTTCTNNNCCCCGCGAGGTCTCCCCCAGGCTCCCTGGCCGCTTCCTCCATCGTCTGACCTCTGGCCACTGGGGCTGGGCCATCATATTCATCATGGAGACACACAGGCAGGCCCTCCTTAAGTCTGATTCAGGATAAGTACGTACATGTAATATTTGGGACATAATTACACTAAACAATGGTTCACTGCCTATGTGAAATTCAAATTCACATGCTCATTCATGCTGTCGCAGGTGCTGAAAATACATCAATAAATAGAGAAGACCTGGCTTCTTGGTCACATAGCATGGATGAGAACTTTATTACTTACATTATGAAATATTCTAGTTAGGTTTGTACATTTTTGGTTTTACTTAGTAAGGGGAATTTTCAATAGATTGTAAAGGATCACAGTTTGGGTGTTTTTCTTATTCCTAGCCCTATAAAGGAGGTTAATAAACACATCAGTCCATAATGTGGGGCATATTTTCCAGGCCTGAAGCTGCATCACCATGAGGTTGGCCCAACTTCCTGTGGCTTCTGACGTCTTCCTGGCTTTCCTGACATCCCCCCCACTCCAGACCTCCATCTGGATTTGGATCTCGGCTGGCCCAGAAATGCGGCACATTTCTCAGCTCTTTCTATTTATCTGGTCCAGCAGGGCACCCTCTTCCAAGACAGCATCCAGGGGAATCCAACTTCTGACCATTTGGCCTCTAGGGCTGGGCCGGGCATTGGCTCCCATGAGGCAGAGGCTGGCGGGAGGAGAGCGTGGGGTGGTGAGAAGGGGGGATGGGGTGTGTTGGCTGGCAGTGTATTTCACTGGGACTGTGACAGTCAACACTGGAGAGAAAAGGGAGACCTAGGGTGGCGGAAGCGTCTGGCTAATTGCTTCCCACAGGATCATCAGTGACCGCTGGCCGTGGTTAGAGTCACTTCAGAAGTAATGGCTTCCTTTGGCACTGACAGTCAGATCGATACTCGCTCCTCCCAAGGTGGGGAGTCTACTGAGCAGGGGGTCTGGGAATTATGCTTCAGATATAGGCAGGCAGGTTCCTCAGTGGATCCATGTGGGCATCTGAAGGCAGCTGGGTGTGGGACCGAACACGAAGGACGTGGAAGCACAGTAGGACTCTACTTTTGCACGAGCTCCGGACAAGCCAACACCCACACATCACTGACAAAGCCTTTAGCTTTATTAAGTGTTAGTGAATCTACCTAATAACCTTTCTTCTATCCATTTTTTGGCTGAAGAAGTCTATTAGTTAGCTTGACAAAAACAGTGCAGGAAATAGCAACAGACTTGGTGAGCACCCAAGGAGCAGAAGGGGCTCACAATTCCTAGGAAATAGCCCAAGGTCTTTGCTCACCAGTGCAGCCTGCCACTGGTGCTAATTGTGTCAGCAAAGGAAACAGCCACACATAAAGAGAGAAGCACTACCCAGAAGCCTACATGGTACAGTTTTGAGACTCTTAGGGCCATGTATACTTGCAAGTTTTCCAACATTGCCATAGTGAAATCACTGCCTCAGTTCCCAGGCAGGGGACCCATGAGTGTCAGGACCCAGGCTCCCAGTTTTAAGTGTGGCTTGGTTCTGCTCCAGCTTCCTAAAAAGCTCCCCACCAGCTGCAAGCTAGGACAATTTAATGTTCATGACACAGGGCAGACTGACTTTTGGAGCTACTGATGCAGCTATTTTTAAAGCCATCCACTGCTACTTCAGAGGCGCCCCAGGCAGCTCCAGACTAACTTCCTGGTTTAGCTCTGTGGCATGGCCTGCGGATCACTGTGGACTTCCGTGCACCCTGTGTGTGACTCTCCATAGCAACGAGGAGACTGCAGTTACTCCTGTCACAGCAGAATGTGACGTGGGCCTGATTGCTCCAATAACCCTGAATTGAACAAAGCGCCACCTACTCCCCTTGTTTAGAGGTGGATAAAGGACTGGATCTGGGTCACTGTGGGCATCAGGCCTAGGCGCAAGCACCTGCCCGGGGCAAATAAGAGCCCGCAATGCACCCAAAGCAGTGCTCCTGCCTTTAGAAATGAAGTCAGCACAGGATAAGCGCCTGCCTCGCATGTGCAAGGTCCTGAGTTTGATTCCCAGGAATGACAAAGAAAAAAAAAGAAATGAGGCTGGCCCAGTCCTTCCCAAAGCCCAATTCATGCTGTAACCTGCATAGCGTGAAGATTCCTCCCTCAAACAAAACAAAATAAGGGACACTTGCTTGTTGGGTGGTTCATTTATTTTACAGAAAGAGCTTGCATGCTCTTTAGCCATGTTCGTTTCCCTTCCGTGGGGCTCTATTTCCCACGCAGTGGTGAACATGTGTAGCTCCTCCCAGCCCTTCTCCACACCCTCCCTAACTTTGCCAATGTTTTCTCTCCATATTGAAGTCATCATCTTTCAGCCAAGCACCGAGTTCACATAGCTGAGCCACAGCCAGCCCCTGTGCACAGCGTCAGTGGGCACCGTGTCCAGGGCGCAGCCTCTGTGCCCGGAACGGCCCAGACAGAAGCCTGGTGGTGGTGATGGGGCTCAGGGAAGGCCACACACCCTGTGGGCTGGGGCGCACAGAGCAAAGGTGCAGGCTGCTGCCCAGCTCTGCCCGGCGCCGTGGGGTAGGCTCCAGGGTGAAGCCCCCAGGCCACAAGGCTGGGGCTGCCTGGAAGGCTGGGTGTGGGCTCTTCCTCCCTCCATTGCACCCCCACATCGGAGAACAGCCAGGTGCTTCTTGTGACTTCCCTTCTCAGTCTTTCTCATTAGGAAATGGCAACAGCGAGCACAACAGGGCCTCTAGGCTGAGTCCTGCAAAAAATGCAGCAGTGTTCAAACTCTTGTCACCCTAAGAGAAAGGCATATTCTCCTGGGAGAACAAAACATGGCTGAAGCTGCCAAGACAGCCTCGACGGAAGGCATTCTTCAGGCAGTCCTATGTAAAATTAACGAACCTCTTCAACGGTGCATCTGGCTGCAGTTTGCCATTTGGCAGTGAGATGGTTCCTGCTACAGGACCCAAGTAAAGTTCAATGAAAGCAAACTTCTCTCTTTAGAGCCAAGCCATAAACAACCTAGAGCGATTTTTAGAAAAACAGAAAATATGTGGAACTGTTTATAGATTCCACACTCCTGGCTGCAGCCGGGTGTACTCAGTCCCTAGGTCCTAACACCGAGAATCCGGGCCTCCCGTGGCCTAGGCTGGGGAGGCATCTCCACCAGGCGCACCCGGCTTGTCAGCCCCGCGCTCACGCCTCGAGCGCTGCTCCCCTGCCCCACTCGCCCGGCACTGCTGAGCCCGCCAGCCTGGGGCTGCACATGGGCGTGAGGTCTGCCCGGCTAGAGGAAGGCGGGGAAGCAGGCAGGCGAGGGGGCCTCACCTGCGGCCACGGGCACCGCGGGCTTTCCAGAGATGGTGCGGAGACCCGAACTTGCGGTCAGTGGAGGAGCGTACTGCAAACCCGACTGCGGCGCAGCCACCTACCTCTCTCCGTAGGTGATGCTGAGCCCATCCAGCACCCCACTGAGTTTCACTTGAAGCTCCTTCAGAATAGTGCTCGCTTCTGGGTCCAGCTGCAGAGAGACCACAAACGTGACTTTGGACTTTGGAGGGGTGCGCCTTCATCTTTCTCAGAGGCCTTTCGTTTGTTATCCGGAAACTTGAGGCAACCACACATATACACGTTTTGTCTTGTTTTGTGGTACCAGGGATAGAACTCAGGACCATGCGCTTGCCAGGCAGGCACTTAAGCTGCTGAGCTATGACCCCGGCCTCATTGTGTCTTTGAAACCAAACACTAAAGTTAGGAAATGGTGGGGGAACCGCAGGCTCTTCCATGTGAAGCTGGCTCCCATGCATGTTTATGAGGAAGAGCCAGACAGCAAAGCCTTGGTCGCTCACAGCCAGGGCATGCGGGGTGGACTGTCGCCTCCCGGAACACGAGATTGCACAGTCTAGAAAACCCACCTCGTCGTATGTTAATTACATACAGGTACTGCTTCAAACTATTTTGATCTTAATTCTCCTGTCAACAAATGGTCCCACTGATATAAAAATTCAGTTAAAAATTAGTGTTTGAGAACAGGTTGAGTATCCCTAATCCAAAATGCTTGGGGCCAGGAGCGTTTTGGATTTCAGTTTCTGATTTGGGACTATGCGCCTCGGTCCCACTGGCTTAGGGTTTGTCCACCAAAACTCTGAAACCTGAACTATTCTAAACTTATTGAGCACCGAGTAAAAAATTTTGATTTTGAAGGCTCTAGAGTTTTGATTTTGTAGTAGTGGTGTTAAGCCTTTACCATGCTCTAGCTTATTGAAAAGCACCTTCAGATTTTCCAGAATTTTCAGCGACAGGATGAACAAGCTGTGCGTGCGTGTGCACACAGGTCTGCGCGCAGCAGGCGGCCTCTCTCCTAGGGCGTCATGGCAACTCAGCTTGAGATGATGCAAAGTTGAACTTTTTATTTTAATTTTAATAATTCAATTATTTATAGGTTGAAACTAAGCTTGTGAATAAATTTAGATGCAAAAGAAAAATAATTAGCCTAAGATAACTTATTTGTGATGCTTCTTGTTGCAGTGCAAACATCAAAAGTCAACTTTTCAAATCTAATTAGTTCTTATAATAGTGTTAGTGAAGATTGCAAAATAGCTTATAAACACAAACAACAAATAGACACCAAAATTATTTTTGCAATTGAAGTGAAAGACCTATATACACTTTACCAAGCATTTTTAAAAAATTTTGTCCAGTTTGATGATTGCATTTTTGTGAAATAATTGTTTTTGCTTTTTTGGTGAAGACCAAACAAAGCCTTATAAGAGAAACATTAAATCAGTCCTATAAAGGGAAATTGGACTATCATCTGAACTTGAAATCCTGCTTCCTTGAGCCTTTAGAAATGCCATTTGCCACCATGATGTCCATAGTTCCTGCCTGATCCTGTCTGCTTCTGCAAAGAAGAAAGTGGCATCAAGCTAACTTGGGGGTGCAAGTACCGCTGGCTACCATGAGGGAATCAGTGGGACGGACTCAGGCAGATGCAGGCCTCGATCTAGCAGTTGAGATCCTGAGATTTGGTCTTACTTTCTCACTGTCAAAATTCCCAACACCCAAAGCTAAAAGAGAAAGGTTTGCTTAGCTCACAGTTTGTGGGGGTTTCAGACCACAGCCGGCTGGCTCTGAGGCAGGGTAGCGCACAGGGCGGCAGGGCAGAGGGGCAGGGCAGCAACAGCCTAGGCGAGGCAGGCGGACAACAGCAGCAAGCAGCAAGCCTCCCTTTCCCTTTTCGTCCCATCCAGGGCACAAGCCACCCACACCCTGGGTGGGTCTTCCTCTTAGTTTGTAGTAAATCCATCCAGCCACACCCAGCACTTCGCTAATCAAATCAGGGGCTAGTCCAGTTATCACACCCATCACTCAGCAGCATGCCCACAATCCAGTCATCACAGAAGTCCCATTTACGAGCCCATGAGGCTTTGGAGGGACATTAGACACAACCTGTAGCCACTCCCCAGCCTTAGCAGAGAGAACAGGTTGCTGGCCTGTTCCATTGGTGTAGAACCCTACAGGGCGCTTATGATTGGATTTCTTTTTATTGTTCTAACAACAGCTTTATGTTGACTTCACATGGATGAAAAGGCCAAGGAGGGAGTGAGAGAGAGATGCCCCAGTCAGGCCTGGGTTCCCACTCCCCACGGACCCAGGAAGCTCCCTGCGCAGGCAGCTGCCTCCAATGAAAAGCCTGAGAGCAGGGTTGGGTCTGCCCACTTGCCACGGTAATGACCTTAAATCTACAGTCCAGCCTTGGATTGTGTAATGTGGTCCTTGAGTGTTCTGCAAGATGAGCAAAGACTTCTAAATTTTAACTAGATGAGTGAGTGATGTCTTGTGGTACTGATAGTGCATCATGCCGAAGGTCAGGCAACCACGACGGCTCCCTCGCTCCCTCGCTCCCCCCTCCCTCCCTCCCTTTCTGTCTCTCCCTCTGTTTTGATGTACTAGAGCTTTGGGTTACCAGTGGAATGAATTATTCCTGCAAGCCATGAAAGTGGCTACTCAGGCCACCCGGATGCACTGTGCTATCTCCCAGTCTGCTACCTTAGTCCACCTTAAGTGTCCCCCATTAGACCTTTCTTAGCATATCGTTGGCTATTACTTGAAAATCAGAAGCTGTCTGACTGCAGCATTTAAGCACTGGGTGACAGCTCTGGTAGATGTGTATTTCTATGGAGATGCAGACAAGTTTTCTGTCACGTAACTAGGGCAAAAGGAAAAAAGGCAGAAAAAGGAGAATTTTGGGTTAAAGTTAGCATGCGATCCAAACATCGCTAAATTCACCAAAGCGGTTCTGAGCCCGATCTGGGTAGCTCTTGCCAGCTGCAGGTCTTCTGCAGTAGTGAGGCAATGGACAGAAGCCCGTGGTCACCTGGCGGCAATCATGCTCTTTGGCAGCGAGATCGCCAGTGCTCGCGTTCTTCTGCATTTCTCTTTGTTCCCAAATGGAGGATATTTTCTTTAGTCTCAAATATTCTAAAGTTCTAAGAATATAGTGGGATTTGAGAGTTTACTGCATAAATTGTCAAGCGCATATTTTGAACATTATTGTTTACTTAGGAAAGGTAAAAGGCTACTCAATTTTATTTCATAAATTTTTAACAGTTATGTAAATAGTATAGCATAAAAATAAATTCAAATTTCTGTATTGTTATTTGTAGGAAGAAGAAAGAAAAAGTTTGAAGCTTTCAAAGTTTGCAGTTAATAAATTTATTACAAATTGGAAACTGAACTGCCTCGTGGACCTGGGCAAGTTACTTGGATGGCTAGATAAAGGCTGCGCGTGCAGAGGTCCGTGTCCAGGGAAACTGAGGGGTCCTGGCTCAGTTTGGGAGCGAACGTGAAAGCCGCTAGAACACACTTCCTCCTCCCAAACAAAGGCTCCAAGCTCCAAATCCACGCTGACAGGGTGTAGTTTCAGTGAGCAAATGAGCCACATGGCCACACATAGGTAATAACGAGTTTTACGCCGTGAGTCATGGTGCTACAAATAATCTTCCCAGGACACAGGCAGCGGGTGAGGCACCCTTTAATTCATTTCTTTGTCCTAAGCCTCATTTTTACTTTTCCTGTAAAACAGTCTGTTTTCCACTTCCCTTTGCAGAGGCCCCTGCGTCCCCTGCCCCGGGCAGCGGGTGCCCTCCCATCAGTGGCTCTCCTAGGACAGCCTCCTCGCAGCCCACTCTCCATCAGAATGACTTCCGTTGCCCATGCGTTTCTGTCCCAGCACCCTGCACACCTGGGCATCCCCCAGGGCTGAAGGGAGGCACCAGGACAGGAGACGCGACGAAAGCAGTCATGGAATCCGGACAGCGGCAACGCATGGACTGACCCTCGCGTGACTCACCGGGAAACCGCTGCTCTTGAGATGCTTCATGCCATGGCCATAGTCCAGTCTCTGGGCTAGTGGCCACGTCTGTCCTGCCCGCCTTCGTTCACACTGTTCACCCCCGTGTGCTTATTTTCTCGTTCTGTCAGTGCCCGTTTCCTGTGTCCTTTGGCTTTAAATCCTTTGTCCATCCTTTGAACATTGGAGTCCTCAGATTGGTCCCTTCTGGCCTTCTCTGAGCTCTCCCTGGGCCGTCAGCTGGTCCCCAGGGTTCTGCATCCCTGGGAGTGACCCCCTGTCTACTCTCCAGGCAGAGCCACACCCTAGACATCATGTCTTGGTCTCCAAGGCCAACTGGGTGGTCCCCCTACCTGAGTCACGGTGCAGCACGACCGGCACTTACTACCCGGCCACCTTCATTTATTCCTCTACTTGCTTTCCGTACCCGGGTTGGTGGCACACCCTTGTTCAGGCAGAAGTGCGGGTGTCATCGCTAACTTTTGACTTCTTCCGTCCCGTCTCCCGGGACACTGAGTGCAGTCAGCGTGCCCTCAGGGCCCGTCTCTGTCCACCCCACCCCGTCACTCTGCGGCTTCACCATCACCCCCAAGTTGTGCGCCCATCTGCTGCTTCCCCTTTCCACCCTGCTCCTCATCGTCCCCAGAGTTGTTTTAATAAATCCGAATGCAGGCTTGTCCCTGCTGACCCCTCAAGCTGGCTTTCAACCAGGGAAATGCTTCAAGCTATTTCACACAAGCTTATCTGAGCTTTTTCGATTTCTTTTATTTTCAAAAATCAATTCTTTCCGGCCCTTCCACTTATCAAAACCGATTCATCTTGTAAGACCTACTTTAACTTAAAATGTATGATTGAAGACCAGGTGAAAATTCCCGAGTGAATGCAGCAGTGGGAGGCTGACCCTGAGATGCCCTAAACCACTTTGTAGAACTGCAGCCTCTCTGAGGAGATGGGGTGCATTGTCAGAAATAGCACCCCATCGTCTCAGCGGCAGGCCAACGCACACTTTTTAACACTGCTGTGATTTTGTTAACATTCCTCCCTGGAGAAGCCCTCTGCAGGAGCATGACCATGTTCAGTGATAGACTCTGGCGTTTTCCTATCAGATTTGCAAGAACGTTACGCTGGAAGCATCAGCTATAGAATATAAATCCATGTGTCTAACTTCTTGGCTTCTGAAAGTTGAAGAGCACTAGCAGCTGTCTCCCATCCCAATTAACCACAAGTAGTCAGGGATCCAACTGTCACTGTGCTTCCCTTCAGTGGCATGCCTCTGAGAGACGTTCGCTTCATTTCTTCAGCCCAGACCACTGAAGGGAAAAAAGACTGCCTTGTTGCCGAAATCCCTTCACGATAGTTTGGAGTTGGTGCATGCCAGACAATTTTCCAGCTGCCTGTAGCTATCCTGCTTTACTTTGAACTACACTGTCAAGCCTTGCCCGAGTGGCACAACACTCTCTTCTCCAAACTCCAACGTTTCTTCCTCCTGCCTACACCTTGCACATTGTCCCTCCATGGGTTGTGGGTCACTAATAAGGTTCCTGCCTCAAAGCCACAGAATCTCAGAGCACAGGCCAACTTCTCACTTTGTTAGTGAAAAACTGGAGCCAGATAAGGTGTCAGGCTTATCGGAAGAGCTGCCTTCTTCGGCTGCTTGCTCAGAAGCCATGGTCATTAGCAAAGCAAAACTCGCCCCAGAGGCTCACCGCAGAGGACTTCAAAGCGTATTGGTTGCGTGTGTTGGCAACTGCGAACCTGGGTGAGGCAAGAGGAGGTCAGGAGGCCAGGAGCCGAGATGCTGTGCCAACGAGGTCACTCTGAGTACTGTGGTTGCCGTTTCTCCCCCGCCTGCCCCCGCTGGCCACTATTCATAATGAACATGATGCCCTGCTCACCAGGGTGAGGGTGCGTCTAGGCAGCGGCATTCACCGCCCACTGGGCAGGCGCTGGGCACCGGCACTGTGTCTGATGGACAGTGTCTGATGGTGTTCGCTCCACTGGCAGCATGGTGGGAAATGACAAACTGTAGGGTGGTGACAGTGCCCTTGAGCTGATCATTAAAGCCTCTGCATGGATTTGAGTCGCCATGCTGCACCCCCAGCGGGTGCAGTTATGCATGGATCAAGGAGTAAAAATAATAAGGGCGAACACTAGGAAAATGAAGAGCCTGGGTTTTCCTAGTTAGGGCCCTGACTCCCTGGCGGGGCTGGAGTGAGCAGGTGAAGGTGACCACACAGAGGGCACAGGATGGACTGACTGGGGGACAGAGTGGGGGGCTCCAGCGGGGGTGAACTGCTTCCTGCTGTGCACTGCTCTACTCTCCCCACATTTTCTTCGGACTCAGAGGAGTGTGGTCTGCAGAGAGACGTGGCAGGACGCAGGCGAGCCTTGGCCTTGCGGGTGCTGCTGGGAATCAAGTTACCACACTGTGCCTGCCCGTCTTTATTTCACTTGGACGGGGCTGCTGGCCCCGAGGCTTCTCGACCTCCTCTTCATCCCCAGCACCTTTTCTTAATTTCACACACTCGGCTGCAAGCATATCTTTCTGTGCTAGCAGAGCTAGATTCTTAATCATATTTATTAAATAACCTCAGTGCAAGTCACCCTTCTAGGCCTCAGTATTCTCTTAATTTTCCATTAAATTCAATTGGTTAGCTTTAATTGCAGACAGGAGGAGAAAGAAGCCCTGTGCTGTCTGCACGCTGCCGAAGCCGAAGGCCAGGACTTCAAGTGCTCGGTGCGCCTGCCTGCCCACCGCTGCACGACTGAAAGTGCCCCACAGCGCTGCTGAGGTGGGCCAGGTGCATCGCACCTTGGAGCCTCATCCCGCGGTCGGGCAGAGGCAGGATGTGCTCTGCTGCTGCAGGGTGAGCGCCCCAGCGGCAGCTTTTATCTGCAGGGTAATTGCAGCCTAGCAAGTGGGGTTTTCACCCACAGACCTCATCTCTGGATTGTTCTGACTTCCCTAATGCAACATAAGCTGAGCTTTTTGAAGGGGCCCTGCATCGTAGAACTTACAAAGGCCTGTGTCTGGTGACGCCTACAGTGAGTAGTAGGTGCTCAGCAGATAAAGGCTTATGAATGGACAAGTGAAGAAGTCTGCTCTGTCCTCGTACACACACTGTGGCCCCCCATGCTGTCAGCACCAAGGCCTGCGGAACGGAGTAGTCAGCTGGACCTGAGGATCCGGCCTTTTTCTGGGCACTTAGGGACCTCTGCCCTCACTGTTGTTTTATTAGACCTCACTCCTTGTAACTGCTTTGGGGCCAGAGATATGTTTTAATGGTTTTTTAACAAAAAATCTTTTTATTTCCTACTCGGAGATTCAGCAAATATAGTAACATGTCCATTGTCTGAATTAGTTTTAAACTTTGCAGTTTACCAAGTTTTTAAACTGTTTCAGGAAACAAGTTAAAACTACAAGATAAGGGCTGGCCAAATAGCTCAGTGGACTAAAGCGCTTGCAAGGGGTTCTTTTCTGGTCCTGCTGCGCAGGCCTTGTCCCCGGGGCATGCTGAGACAGCAACTGAGACGGGGCATGGTGCACGCCTATAATCCCAGCACTTGGGAGGCTGTAAACAGGAGAATCACTATGAGTCTGATCTAG
>NDGM011029903.1:0-14439 GCA_002564305.1 Octomys mimax
GGGAAAGGAGGTTTGCTATTGTAGTTTGGGGTTTTTGCAAGGAGAGACAGTGCAATACAGGACACATTTTATAAGATTATTTTATAATGAATCACCTAAAGAATCATACAAAAGAGCGCAGGAAATCTGTCTATATACTATAAAGGTCAAAAAATCCAGGTGAAAGCCTGCATTCTAAAGTTCTACATGAGTCCAGCTGAAGACCTAGAGCTCATAACAATGCCTCCCACAAGACTACTGGGAGCCTACAGCCTATGGCAATTTCTCATGCAGGCTTGTTTCATGGATCTGCTCTAGGAAGACCCAAAGGTCAGTGGTGGAAGCTAGAAAGTCTATTGTAATGGGATGAAGGACCTGTGCTAACAGGCTGAGGGATCTTCAGTGTTGACAGGAAGCAATGCTCAAGGTAAAAACCAGAGCTCCCCTGAAAAGTCCCATAGCCATCCTCAGTGACAGTGAGGTACCGAGTTCCTCTGAGGATGAGAACAGCTGAGTTACTACCAGGAAAACCAACATGATGCGCTTGTTCTCCAGGACACTGAGCAGTGCACCATCTTCTCCTCCGGAGCCAGGAAGCAACACTCAAAGTGAGGACCACCTCCCCAAAAGGACCTGCAGCCATCCTCAGCACCAACAAGGTTCCAAGCTCCTCCTCTGATGAGAACCACCAAGTTCACCAGGAAAGACAGCATGATGTGGCTCCCCATCAGAATAGCCCAACAGAACCAGCAGCTTCCAACAGCTCCCCAACAGCTTCTCCAAACAGCATTCCTAGCAGCCTCTCAACAGCTTCTCTATTCTGCCTCTTATGCTGCTGGCAACCATCCTCAGGTGGGCCTCTCACACCCAGCATCATGCTAGTTCAGTTCAGCTGGGTGTAACAAGCTGATCACTAGTTGGCAGCTCACCCCACTCCACCTCCCTTTTTTACTCTTGTCTCTTTGGCTGTCTTCTGCTGCCTTGAGCTGTTTCCCCTCTCCCTGCCACCCTGCCTCAGAGCAGCTGATAACGTACTGAAACCTCCACAGACTGCAAGTTATATAAACCTCGCCTTCCTTAATTTTGAGTGTTTCAGCAATAAAAGAAAAGTAACCAAGACAGAATTTTGGGCCCGAAGTGGGATTACTGCTGTGAGCATACATGGCTTGTGATTCAAGAGTGTTTGGGAATGGCTTGTGGAAAAAGTTGGAAGAATTCAGAGATATCACCTGAAAGAATAGTGCTAGAAAGCATTAGGCTGTTCTACACAGGAGATTCTGGTCAGAACTCAGTAGACCAGAAGGCTAATAGAAATCCTGCCTGTAAAGACCAGCTTTGGGAGATTTCTGCTGGGAAGAAGGACTGCATTGGTTGTTGGACTCCAGAACACGTGTGTTATGGCTTGGAAAAAAGTTTGTCTGCATTTTGCTCATGTCTGGAGACTATCTGACACTGAAGTAAAAGACAGTGGACTAATCTTGCAGAAGAAGTTTCAGGGCAGTCAAATGTTGAGGCTGTGGAATGGTTGCTGTTGTGGGCTTTTAGCCAAATCTATCTTGAAAATCAAAACCAAAGACTTAAAACTTTGTGAATTGGTCAGAAAGGACGCTCCAGTACATTTGTAGACTGTGAGGATAGAGCTGAGATCTCAATTGCTGAAAAGGAAGAGGAGAATAGAAAAGATGGCCTGGGGGCACCACAAGAAGCAGGATGTCTCCACAAAATGGCGAATGTGAAAGTGTCTGCTTTGAGAAGAAAGCAGCAGAACACCATGTTCCAGAATGGCAGCAGAGCAGAAAATTTGTTCCTAGAACTGTATTCAGAGTACTCAGCCATCCAGGTGCTTGACTCCTGCACCAAGAGAGAAGAAAGCCTGGCTACTGCCCCAGCTGGCGGCGGCATCATCTGGGTGGTGCTCATTTTAGGCACATGCCAAATTCAAGAGTTACGGGGTTAAGAAGGATTCCACCCCAGCGTAAGAAGGCCAGGGAGGCCCAGCAGCGTGCCCCTGAAAGGGCAGTGTGCGAAGCTGTGAGGGTGAATCCAGTGGTGCAATGGAGACCCCAGAAGTTTGAAACAGCCAGGAATGTGGATCATCTAAGGAAAGCTGCAAGGAGCAAGCAAAGTGGGCCCAAGAGAAAGCCACTGGAAGCTATAACCACCAGACGTGCCACAGGTCGAGGCCACCCAAGCCAAAGGGAGTTCACAACTTATGTCACATTACTTTAGAAGCTGCACCTAGAACTACAGGCCTTACTGCTTGCCCTGCTGGGTTTCCCTCGGTCCCAATCCTCTGTAGTCTCCTGTATATGACTTTTGGAATGAAAATGTTTGCCTTGTGCCACCGAACATTGGAAGTATTCAACGTTGCTTTCATTTGCACAGGAGATCCCAGCTAAGAGTTTGCTTTAAATGTCAGAAGAGATTTTGGACTTGGACTTTTCCGTAATGCTGAAACTCTTAGGACTTTGGCAACTCTTGGGCATAGTGTAAACACCTTTGGCATAAAGAGGTATCCATGAATCCTTGGTGGGACCAGGGGCAACCTAATGAAATATAATGTTGGTATACTTAATACTAGTTCTTAAGGATTGTTAAACCTGTGTTACACTGTTCATGTTGTGAAATGATAAGCAAAGTGGGTCTTTGTGTCTTGAACCCTGCCTAAAGACATGTGTCTGATGGCCAAGTTGACCAGGAGTGGATTGAAATGGCTAATTCATTGCATTAACATGAGGAGTCTAGAGGCCTAACTAAGGGACTCGGTAGAGCCCAGGGGCCTCTTTGTAAGCATGTTCATCTTGTGCAAGAGGCAGGCATGGAAATAGTGCAAGTGCTACACCTGCCAGAAGGGAGGGAGAGGAGCCTGCTTATGACGTAAGGGAGGAAGTAACCAAACCCAAGAGCCAACCCTGGTTTGGCTCTTGCTGCTTTTGCTGTCTTCTGCTGCCTTGAGCTGCTGCCCCCTCACCATGCCAGCCTGCCTTGGAGCCAGCTGATGGGCTGAAACTGCCACAGTCTGTGAGCTGAGTGAATCTTCCCTTCCTTAATTCTGGGTGCCGGGTATTTTGTCTTAGCAAGGAGAGACGTAACCGAGACAGTATGTGATGTCTGTATTTCTTCTTTGTGAGTTTCTTTTGTTTTTTATATTTTTCTTCTTGAGTTGTTTACTTACTGATTTGCCAATGCTCATTATGCCAGAATGCTGTCAACCCTTTCATGTCATATCTGTGAGAATTTTTTTTTTTTATAACTTGATCTTTTGTTTTACCCAAAGTATTTTCTGGTTTACAGAAGAGCTTGTTTCCAATGGGATTGAGTCTACCAGCGTCTGTGTTGGTTCCTGCCGTAGGTAGGGACTGTGCTCAGTAGGTCTTCCCTGCCCCTCCCCCCAAAGTATAATCCTTCCTGGGCTTTCACTTACACTGCATTGATTTGCATCTAGTCATGTGCTGACTCTCTCTGTGTCAACTGAACTCCCAAATTATTAGAAATATTTGGATACTATCCCTTATTAATATCATTTTAAATTAAATGTTCTTGTTGGATTATCCCCTAAGTATCAGTTTTAATGTCTTTAAAATTTCTTTGATGGAGCCAGGGAGATGGCTCAGTAGAATAAGCGCTTGCCTGGTAAAATGCCCTGGATGTGTTCACTGACATTGAAATAGGTTTAGACAGGGAGCCGGGGTACTGCACCACATTTCTGTCTCCATCTTTGAGAACAACATCCAAAACACAGTACATGCTAAATGACTGAAAAATGGTTTCTTGATTCAAACAGATTACTCTATTTTTACCTCCATTTATACAGTTACTTTCATTTACACTTACACAGCTAGTATGCTTGATTCATCTTCTATAAAGATATAAAATTGTATGTGTGTTCACATATCTTTATCTGCACTTATTTTTCCATATCTTATCACTTGAGTCACTGAAACAAACTGGCATGACTTGGGGACATGGGGACATGTGTACAAAACAAGTAATTCATAATTTGGTAATTAAAGAGTAAGCCAAATTCCCTTGTTCTTTTTAGGTGCTTCTATAGTTTTTTTTTTTTAAGGGCTAAATCAATCCCACTAGGATGTGCATGAACCATATGCTTGGTGAGGCGGGCAGAGCCCTGAGAAGGAACTGCAAAATGTCCACTGCTTGCTTTGTGCACCTTCTTCCCGTTGGTCAGTCCAACACCACCCTAGGTGATGCTCCAAAGGGTGTTTGCAGATGTCGTTAGACCTCACATCCATCAACTCTAGGAAACATGACCTTATGAATTATGATCAGGGAACCTGAGGAGGGACAGAACTTTCCCTGGGAAAAAGACTCACAGTGTGGGCAGGCTCTGACGTGAGGGGGAGTCTCTGTTGCTGGTTCAGAGCACGGCACGGCAAGGTAGATGGGGCTTCTGGGAGCAGAGGGTGGCCCTAGCCAAAACTGAGAGAGGAAATGGAACCTGGAATCTAGTCCCTGCAAGACACTGAACACTGAGAAGCTTCGTAAGCTTGGAAGACTGCAGAGCACAGCTGCCTTGTTCCTACCCTTGTGAGGCCTTCGGCAGAGAACCGCATCTGCCACGTGCCATCTTCAGATGCATGGAACTGTGGGCTAAAAGTGGGCATTGTTTTAAACCATGAATTTCATTGTGATTTGTTATACAATAAAGCATGAAATGCAATCTAACTCACATTTCATTTTTTTACCCCATTATCTTAAAGTACAAATATGACTTCAATTCACAGATACTTGGTTAGCTCATTGGTCAGAGCTGGACACAGTGAGACTCACTGTGAAAAGTAACCTAGAATACTTGCGGTAGGACAAACTGTACTAGGCTGGAAGGGAACTCAGGAATCCATATTACCATTCCAATATCAGCATGTGCAAACAATAACCATCATATTCAACTTTCTTCAATAATAAAAGTTATATTATCATTGGATATATTTTTGTCTTGAATGATTCCGCACCTAGCCAAGATACTTACAGTTAAATATTCTGAAGTTATCACTTATTTTATATTTGGAACCCTACCAGCCTACCTCACCCTCAGTGAAAATTTTAGGACACTGGGAAACGTGAAAATACACTTAATGTAAATAATGTCTCTGAAATTGCGGCGTATCTGTGGCTCTTTGGGCCTCTCCAAACACGTGATTGACACAAGGCACTCCCCAGAAAGGCTCTCAGCTGTGTCACACTTTGTAAGTAAGAAACAATACATGGAAACAGTAGGACTGTTTCATTCCTGTTCAGAGAATAAATGTTTTTAAGATTTTCATTTTGGTCAAATGATTTCAGCCTTCCTGTATATATATATAAAAAAAAATGTAGAAGCCAGTGACACATAAGCTGTGACAACATAATAAGTAAAGCTGACCTACTCAGTTGAACAGAGAAATATCTCTTATGTAGAAGCACATGGCACACACATACACAACAGTGTACACAACACAACAGCTCAACAAAAACCTAGATGAAGGAGGAAGCAACCATAGAAACCTTGGTCAGATAAGCATCATGACTTCCTTCACACAAAGTGCACTTCATTTGCTTGGGACTCCTCCAAAAGCTAAAGCCAGCTGTTTAATTGGCTTAGTTGTGTTTCAGACAAGGTTTCTGTTTTCTTTTTTCTAGCGGCAAGTTCATGCTTCCTCCCTTGGTAGAGTAGTTCTGGAAATAAAAGAACTTCCTTCAGCCAACATCCTCTCTAGCAATAAAGAACCGTGCAGCTTCTAGTCAGTGACCTCAACCTGTCTTCCTCGTTTACCATCCAGGCCTTTTGTAGGGATTAGTGGCTCTCCACATTGAGTCTCCACAGCAGCTTATCACCATTGACAATGGGAAGTCGGAGCTTAGAATCATCTTTTGAAAGGACGAACACAAATGCTATCTTTATAGTGCAACTTTAGCATCCCGGCACAGCCTGAGGTGTACAAGGAGCCTCTTAGCCCTCCATCCTCCGAAGTGCAAGCTCCAGGGATTTTTTTTTTTTAAAAAAAAGGTGGGGAAGACTTTACTCTGGTTTTCAAATAAATTTAAACTATAGGATGTAGCCTGATAACCAGCACCCGATCAGCCCAGGAAAGGCTACATGCGACTAACTTATGGGTATTTCAGCCACATGGGTGAAAGAGGAAAAAGCAGTTCTATTCCCACAAGGCAAAGCTCTTTCTTTAGTTGAAAAATTGGAGGCACTCTGCGCAAATCCCCTTCATATGTCACTCAACTTATGCTGAATCATAGTATTCCAGTGGACTTATAATATGACCCTGGAGCAGCCTAAATTTAACATTTTAAAAGCCATCATGTAATAATACCTTCAACTACATTTTTAAATGAATAAATGGTGAAAGAAATCAAAGAGACTAGGGCAGGAATTCTTTTCATTTCTGTAACTTTTTTTAAAGCTTAAGTGAGCCAAAAGTATATTGGCTTGGATTTTCAACCCGAGTTTTCCACATTAAATACTGGTTTAATTTTTTAAAAGAAGGAAATAATATACATGATTGATTTTTCTCTGGCTCTCCCCCAAATTTGCGATGGATGACCAAGGCAATGAGAGAGACAGGAAAGGCACTAACGTGTCCTAGGCCTGGCAAGACTGAAGAGACAGAAGGGCCCAGCAAACACGTGGAAATCCAGAAAGGTCATTTTTTTACTCAGTTTCACGCCATTTCCCTTTAAAGAAAATAATGGAAATTATTTGTCATTCTTCACGGTCACCATGAAGTGTTTTGTACATATAACCATTTCCAGGAAGTCTGCTCTGGGCCAGAAACTGACTCTCAGTGACATTGGTAGAATGTAAAGAAAGGCTCCACCTCTCCAGAATATTCCAAAGCAATGTCTAGAACAGCGGGCTCCATTTTGGAAAAGAAAATTGGTAGGAAAATAGATGCACCTTGAGACCATAATGTCAAATCAGACAGAAAGTTTAACATCACAGCCAGGTGTGGGGGTGCATGCCTACAATCCCAGCACGTACGAGGCTGAGGCAGGACAATTGCTGTGAGCCTGAGGCCACCTTGGGCTACAAAATGAGTTCAAGGCCAGCCTGAACTGTCGAGGGAAGCCTTGCCTCAAAAAATTAAATAAATAAATAAATAAAATAAGAAGAGGTTGTTCAAATAGCACATGTTTTCTCTTATATGAGAAACCCAGAATGACCATGCATTTTATCAAACTGGGATAATTTCGAAAGTGAAAGAGGCCTTCTCAAAAATATTCTAGTTCATCATGCATAAGCCAGGACCTTGAAACATGGTGACCATGAAGTATAACAAAAAGTTTCACTCTGTGGCAAATAGTGGTCAATTAGAAGCCGAGCACCAATCTAATTTTTTGTATCCTTAGAACTACCAAAGGTCCCTATGATTTCTAGTATTTTCTGCTAACACTATCTCCTTCTATATACCAAAAAATACATCTTTTAGGGAAAAAGATCTTAAGAGGGATTCAAAACTGAATATGTTACTCCCCTTAGTATTTATGCTTCCAGCTAAAGGGATGAATTTGTGCCTGCGGGGTACCAGATGGAAGCAGTGCAAGCATTTATGGAAGCCAGAAGTCTCCTTAGCACTTGTAGAAACATACATCCACAAGAACTAAATGTTAATTAATTTATATCCAGCTATAAATACAACTGAGACTAGCTCCAGGGATGTACTTTGAAGATGAACCACATATTTTGGAAAACAATACTGACCAATTCAACTTAAACTGTAAAACACAAACCAGAGGAAATCTAAAAGATCTCAGTCTCAATATTCTTTCTTTCTTTCTTTCTTTCTTTTTTTCTTTCTTTCCTTCTTTTTGTATTTTAGAGAAGGATCTACAGGGTGTTCAGGGTCTCACTACTAGATCGGACTCGTAGTGACCTGCCTGTTTACAGCCTCCCAAGAGCTGGGATTACAGGCGCATGCCACCACGCCCAGTCTTCTCAATATTTTTTCTGCTGACAACTTGTAAACTTCTTGTTAGGAAAATGCTCATGGTACATAATTATCCTTCTTATAGAAGAAACCATGAAATCCCCAGTGAATGTCTTAAAATGAACTCCTGGGATTATTTCAAATAAAGAACTTGAAGATCAGCTGGTCAGTCAGTCACAAGGCACAGACACTACTCCACACCATGAAGGCAGAGTACACTGTGAAACATTTAATCAAATTCCAAAATTAACAAATACTGGAGTAAATAGGGAACGTAGTGAGCCCGCTGCAGAGTCAGGGTCGGCTCTGAGGCTAACTGCTGCACCCAGACCCTCTGCTCCACGTCACACTGCCTCCCACACGAGACGTAAATCCACCCTCTAGTGCAGTAGCGCTGTTCAGAGAACGATAACCACTGAGAGAAAGCAAAATAGGACCTTTAGCCAGCGAAATGATTCACTTAAACAAGAAAGAAAAAATATTTATAAAAAAACAGTAAAGGGAAATTGGAATTGAGAGACCAATGCTCTCAGGAGATGGAAAGCAGGAATTACCTCAGATATGAGAAAGATGAATTAAAAGACGAAATATATTTAAAATGAGGCAGAAAAGAATGAGTGCAAAACTGAAAAAAGACCACAAGGGTTTTTGCCTCATTTTTATTTACTCACAAATAAATATTTCTATCAAAAATAAAATTATAGGAGAATGAGTTACGAACAATGACTCCAAACAGTAATACTAAAGAATAAAAACATACAAAGTTGAAACACATAGAAATAAAAGAGGACGAAATGTGCCTCCAAATATAGGGGGGTTGATTAGTACAGAATTAGTAAATAAAATGTGACTTTCAGTAAAAGATAAGCAACAGGATCTATCAGAGAGAAAATGTAAGGGTGACATTTTTAAATGAAGCATTATTAGATGGAAAGAAAGCAAGCAGCAGAAGTGGTAAAGGCAAAAACATGAGCACAAGCACACACAATAATAATAATAATAATAATAATAGCAATGAACAGAAAGGAGGAACCAATAAGGGAGGGGGAGAAATAGAAACAGAAGCAAGGAAACGCTTTTATTCTGAAAATTCTCCCCAACACTTCCCACGTCCCTCCACACCCTCTGTAAAGATCCAGACGCACGAGTCTCCCCCAGACACTGCAAATGCCTTCGCCCCCAGACGTAACCCCTGCGGCCCCCTTACAAAAATTCTCCTCTGCTAGCGACCGTCTCCTGGGAAGAGCGACCTGCGGCGGGCGGCAGCAGCGCGGGGCGGGGCGTGCGCGAGCAGCGCTCCCACGGGCGCGTGTCCGGCCAGCCGCACGCGGGAATCCCACATGCCGCAATCTGGAGCTCGCGGAGGAGAAGTCTGCATAAAGCAGCACGAAGCCGGCCCCGCACAAAGCGGAGGCACGCGTGTCGTGACCACCTTCGCGCCCTCTGCCTTCGTGCGGACCGGGCGAGAGTGTCCCGGGGCTGTAGGTAGCAGCAGTCTGTCACTGGCTGAAGACAGCTGAGAGGAAGCCCAGAATTAGTTCTCCAGCAGTGTAGGATCGATTTTAAGGCAGCGTCCTGTCATCCAAAGAGAAAACCTACGTGTGGCTGCAATTAACCCCATTAGCATGTGTCTAGCGTCGTCCTACTGCCACCAAATGACCCTGCGAGGAGATGGCCAGCATAGGCTACTCCTCTGAAACCTGCAGGGGACAGATTATCTCAGGGGGTCTGCAATTTGTAGCTAGTCTGGGGGACTGGAAGGCTTCGTTTGCTTCCGTGTGCCTGCGTATGCGTGCCCTGCGTATGCGTGCCTGGGAGCAGAGGGCTCTCTGTCCTTAGTTTCTGATATTACTTTGGGGTTTTGCAACAGTTTTAAATAAACCCTCCTTAACAAAAAAGTCTGCCTATATCTGCAATCCCTGAGAAAATGAATTGCCAATCTGATCAGTAAGTACGGATTGGGATATTGTAAATTATTTTTTAAATAGTCATAAAATTTACCATATTAATAAGCCTCTCTGAGTAGAAGCTGTATTAATACACACATGCACACACTTTTGGTTGCTCAATTTAAAGACTGTTCTTCCCACTTGGAAGTCTGATCTCCAGCTTGTGCCAGTGTTTGTGTGCTGCTTGGTGCTCCTTGAAGGAAAGAAACAAACATTAAAGCGTGTGAATTAATCAATTCTTGGTACCAGCCAATTACTTTGTAGATGGCATTTTTATAATTACCATTCAAAAAACACATGAAAAATTGTGACTGAATTTCATGTTGTAATTCAGCAGTGGGCATTTTATTTTTATTTTTTTTTTTTTGAGCCAAAGATTGTCCCTTAAATTTTCCTAATTTTTCAAACAGGTTTTAAGTACTTTGATGCAATACAGTTTCAGACTTTGCGACTCAACTTTTTTCTTCTGGTTTAAAAATATTATTATTTCAGGATGTTTATTTTGAATGGGAAATAAACCTTAAGCCATTTCTTGCATGTCTTTTGATGTCCACTGCATGCTTGAAAAGAAGTAAGAACTCCATAGAAGCACACTAAATTATTCAGGGGCCCAGGAACACAGCCGTCACTCCTGGCCAGGCATCCAGGCTCCCAGGCAAAGGCCCTGGGCAGCCTCCGGTTAGCATCCCTTCTCAATTCCAGAGTCACCAACTAGCACAGCCTCTTTCTGAAGAACATCTGATTTTGATTTACCACCTATCTCCACACATGATACAAAATCTGAGCAAATTGCTGCCTGAATCTTAAGTCCTACCACACACAACATGGCAAGAGACAGCTGCTGTGTGAATGTGGGTACTGAGAGACAGCACAGTATATTTGCTATGAAGCTATAGAGAGGGTAATCACAAATACCCACTACGCCCACCCAACATGGGTGGGCGCTTGGCAGGGCAGCTGACCATTATGGCCAGCAATCCCTCTCCCTGCCAACCCCAACCTTATGTGGAAGCATTGTAAGGAGATTCCTGTTTTGCCGGAATATGTCTGAACATGTTCAGTGTGAACCATTGGAAGAGGAAAATGAGAAAAGACAGGGGAGCGGGTCAAAGAAGATTAGGGCCATTGCTTTTTGTTAGTGTTTGCTTGAGGTGGTTTTTAAATTTTTATTATTGTTGTTGTTATAGTTGTTGTTGTTGTTATTTGGTTTGTTTTCTCAGTGCTGGAGATTAAGCTTGCAGGCTGGGCAAGTGCTCAAGCCCAGAGTCATGGCACCAGCCAGAACCACTGTTTTGTTTTGTTTTTTTTTTTTTAATATACTTAGTAATAGTATCTAGTCTAAAATCACAAAAGGGACTTCTTGCTTTGTTTTCAGGTGTTTGTTGGCCATTTTCCGAATCGAGCCATAATCACATTTGTAAGTGAGAATGTTCATAGGCTGGGGAGTTGCTCAGTGACAGAGCACACAGGAAGCTCATGGGCAGCAAGCCCAACACCAAGCAATTATACTACACAGTATTATAGTATTATTATACAGTTTAATATATAATCATCGTAGCATTTTAAGAAATATTACCTATTTGTGCCTTCTGTTGTTTCTTAGTCACATTATATTGACTTCTAGTCCACATGAAATTATATGACACACGTTCCTATAATTTCTTCATTAATAATTTCTCAAGATGTATTTACTAAAACTGATTCCTAACTTAATGCTGCCTTCTTTCATCAAGTAAACTAAAGTTAAAATATAACAAGTCACCACCTACAAAAAGACAAAATTCTATGTCAAGGGCAATTCATTTTTGAACATTCTGATGAAAAATTGGGGGACATTTAATGCATCAGCCTCTGGCACTCAAGTGAAAGGTGTGGTTGTGCTTCTAGACAGGCAGCTCACATGAACTATATGAGATCGATGAGGTGACCCCCATCAGAATAAACTCATTTCACTGTGGATCCCCAGAATTCTGAACTTAACATCATATTTCTTCGTGTTAATGACACCCACTCTGTCTGCTTTTAAGCTAGCAAAGCACTACTGAGAGGACTCTAAGTAGTGTCTCTCACAGGTCGATGTTAGTGGAAGGCCTGAGGGTACCTACTGCTTGCCTGGAATGGAAGGGCTCTGAAAATTCACTAAGAGCAAGTGCGGTCCACCTCACCCTTGTAAACAGTGCATAGCAGTGACATGTGGGGACAGTCCAATGTGTCTGGGCCAATGGCAGGACTGCCCAGTGGTGGCAGAGTCTGTTCTCTGACTTAGAGCACCCTGCCATAGACCAGGAAGGAATGATTCTTATCTGCTTACATACAACTCTGAAGGATTTTCTGTATTTGTTTTTGTTAATTTAGCATTTGACACCTTAGCTCTTTCACAATGTAAATCACATGAAGTACAAATTAGATTTATAAGTCATTCAGCCTTTTGTTTCCAAATGAGTGTCCATCTGTTCACAGCTTTCGCAGATGAAAACCAGGGCCTGGTGGCCTCCTCCCTGACAGTTGCGTTCCCAACTCCTGATGCTCATTATAATGCAGGACAACCCCAAACCCTTCAGCCCTTTATCTTTATCATCTGTCCTAGGGTTTCTGTTTTGCTCTTGCCTTTTTACTCTTCCATTTGGCAAGTGCTCTGGTAACAGCAAACAGTTTGGAAAGGGAAAAGTCAACTTCTTTGGGAGCACCCCTGAAAGTCAACCCAGCGGAAGCCCACACCTGAAGCAACGAGCACATGGGTTCTAAGACACTGGGGGGCATGTCCTCTGCCACTGCCCAGGGGTGCTAGGGCACACTCAGGAGGCAGCCGTCTCGCACAGCCAACTACCCCATCGCCTCAGCCACAGAAACCCTCACATGCACAGGTCACTTCGCTGTGGCTTTAACGGGGACACATTCCCCGTGAGGGGGTCTGGCTTTTACAAGTGTTTGGGCACAAATACATTAATGTAGGCTTTTAAAAGGCAGCTGATCCTCCTTTGTGTCCACAGGAAACACACCATACCTGCATCCATGGGAAACACATCACTCTTAGAAGCAGTTATTAAAATCTAGAAAATGCACAGACTGCACAACTTGAGGTTGTTGCGAATTCCCAGCTTTCCACAGCCCTGCTGCCCGCCAGCCTGTGTTCTCAGCTCTGCCCTCCTCTGAGCATGCCTATGCCCTGCTGCCCAACAGTGACACTTAACGTCCTGTCAGTTCCCTGGTGGTAAGTAGTACAACCAAATGGTTTGCTATATAATCACCACGAACTGCGGGCACTTGGAAACCAGGCTCGTCCAGGTGGCAGCACAAGACTGCGTTCTAGATGGATAAAATGGCTAAGCTTCTTGTAAGCAATACGTGCGCCTAAATTTTTATTCCCATTTTTACAAATGATATTTTGAGGAGCAGCTACATATTGACATCTACAAGTGAAATTAATCCAGTGCGATGAGACCCTGGATAGATATTTTTGTCATATAACAGGTGGCCCAGAGTCTCTGAAAATATTAAAATATTTTCCTCATGATTGGATGGAAATATTATTTGCAACAGCTGTAACCTAAAGGCGGAAATGCATAAATTCACTAGTAGATTATTAAAGAGCAGCAGGATGTACTCAAAATGAAAGGCCCTTAGTTCTTTGGATTGCGGGGACTAGTTAAGGAGAGAAACAGCAGGACTTTTCAAGGGTTCTGTTTGAGGTCTGAGTTCTAAAAGAGTTGCAAAGGCTTGTTACAGTTCTGGTGGTTCAGGAAAGAAGCTACCAAATTAAATGGATTCCTTTTAAAGGATGGGCAAAGGATAGAGTGAACAGTGAATTATTCACAAAACCCCATTAATGGAAGTGTCTGTTATTTGTCTGTGTGTGCGCATGCACGTGTGCTTTACCTCTAAGTCGTTGACTTCGCAAAACAGAAATAGGTGAGTCAACATTAGAGGAAAATCTAAAGTGAAGAACAAGTACACGGAAAGGCCCTTTTAGATACCTAGCTACCAGCCCTGGAACTTTCTGTTTCCAAAACCCTGCGCGCCCACCTCCTGCTTTAGGGTGCTATGCGTGTTTCACACTCTTCGCCTTTGTTCCTGGAAATGTCCCCCTTTCCGGCCTTTGTTTCTTCCGGACTCTTTCTTCTCTTCCCCGTAACCTCTGCCACTCTTCAGCACTCTTCGCAGTGCCACGACCCATCCTGGGTTCTTTCAGGTCAGAGCTCCTTGAGCTTCTCCTTGACCCTGGCTCTCGCCCGGGCCCCGCTGTTGGTCCTGGAGCTGCTGGCCAGAGGGCTTCCTCACAAGCCTCCTGGAGGACAAGCAACGGTGCCAGCCAGCTGAGCGATCGGATTCCTGCGCCGAAGTTCCTTGTGGACATCTTCCGCCCAAAGATGGAACACATGAGTCAATTTTGAACCTGAAAATTTTGTGTGGATTCCAGCCGCTCTGGATGTACTCTCTCGTTTCACTTGTTTATCGCTTTACAGCATGTTGCTGGCTACCTAAATCCCATGCAAATCGCCTGCAAGAGGTAGGCTTGGTGAAAAACACTCTCCCACACATAGCATTAGAGCCAGGTATTATTCCCTCCAAATCTA
>NDGM011029910.1:0-22581 GCA_002564305.1 Octomys mimax
GAGATAGGAGGATCACTGCGAGTCCAAACTGAGTAGCGAGACTCTGTACCAAACAAATAAATATTTTTTAATTAAAAAAAAATGGAAATGGTTTATGCACAAACATGCTAACAGAGGAATGTGGAGTTACTCCATCTGCTCATGAGCTGGGAGCCTGTTTTACTCTAGGGCCAACTTTGGCACCAACTAAAGAGCTTCCAGGTCCCATTGTCACACAGGCAGCGCCCTAGGAACAAACTACCCAAAAAAAAGCTGCCCAGAATGTGACAGCATTTCACTACAGACAGCCTTCTGCCAGGAGGCCACCACCTGCCACTCACTGTGAAACTCTCCTCAGAGAGAAACTCTCCTCAGAGAAGGGCCAGACCAGTCAGCTCAGGGCTTGGACGGCTGTTCTTCCTCATACAGCCCATCACCAACCTATGGTTTGCCTTCCTTTTTTTTTTTTTTAACTTCATAATGATGAAAAAGTGATATTCATCAAAAACTATACTTCAAATTTTGAACTTTGATATCTTCTCTAGGCTACTGATACTCTTCATGATGTTGAACCAGCAGCCGCTCCTATCAGCCACATGGTCAGAAAGGGAAACATCTGATAGATACTCTATAGTATACTACACTGCCAAGCTGATGTTCAGCAGATTAGGTGTACTAAGTGCATCTTCCATGTACACTATTTCCAACTTACAACTGAGACATAACCCCATCATAAGCTGAGGAGTGTCTGTAATGATGAAAGAGCAAGAATCCTGAAGTTTGGTTGTAGACACAAACACAGGCAGCAGCCTGTGGTCAGAGATGGAAAATTAGACTGCTGAAGGGATGGAATGGCCACATGAGGCACAGACCTGTGGAAGCTGCTATGGAAACTCAAAGGGTTTAAGAGATGGGCAGATGCACAGAGAAACCCTCTTCGAGGAGAGAGCAAATGCATAACCTGGGGTACTCACTGGGGCAGCCACCTGGGTCAATGAAACAAATGGGCACAGAGGAGTCGCAACACGGCAGAGATAGGCAGACTCCTATGCTGTTCCTACAGCAACCTCTGAGGCACAAAATGCCAACAGTGCTGCCCCGCCTGCCAGCAAGAAACTGGTACAGGCAGCTCTGGTGCAGATTCCCAGGGGCAAGGTCCCAACTGCTGGCAGGGAGTCTACAAACAGCACGTACTGCTGGCTCTCAGCCCCGGAGGCCACACGAGGGTCTGAACAGACACTGAATCTGTACTGGGGGGCAGACAGCTAATGCTCAAAATGCAGCTCTGGGGCTAAGTGAGGCTCCAGCAGGTGACGCTACTTCAATCCAAGGACATACTCGACGCACACTGTGTCCAACAGGGACCACAGAAATATCCACCAAAGGGACACACATCATGTCACCCATTGCCCCTAAGGCAGTGATATGATCTAGAATTGGAAGAGGCAATTGAAGTATTTATTGCCTAAAATGGGAGGGCATAAGCACAAGAAGGGCTGGCCTACACACCTGCACAGGCACGAGCTTCTTCTCTCAAAGGGGGGGTGGGGGGGAGAATCTTCCTACATTCAAATACCATTGTACAGCCAGCACCTATGACAGTACAGTATCAGGTCACACCCAATAAATCCACTGTGGCTGCTCAGCACCGCAGCACACAGTGGAGTCTCGGTGGGGTCCCATGTGATCCCGTGGCTGACTGGGAGCTGGGGTTTGGGGCTGCTGCCCAGCACGGAGAGAGAATCACAGCCCTTCACTCACCACTGGCCAGGAAAACACCAAAACTCAAAACCCAAAGCACCTCCTGAAGAGAGGGTGCTTCCACTCCCTCAGCAGAAGCGCTGTGGAGCAGGGCATGGGGGCGCCTCCCCCCTCCACCGCCCCTGTGACACTGCCTGGCTCGTCTTACTCACCCACACACAGTGGTTACCAGGTTGGCCTCACTGTAACTGGGTTAAGCAAACAGTTAACTTCTGGGCCAATTAAGAGTAAGAAAAATAGAACCTTTTGTTTCACCTTCGCTTGCTCCTTCTCTGAGACTCTGCCTTCCCCTGTGTAGACTGCACCATCTGCCACCTGCATACCTTTCAACATTTTCTGCACAACAGGCCTGCTGCCATGAATCCCATCAGTTTTTGTTTCCCCAACAGTCCCTTTATTTCTCCTTCACTGTTTTTCCCAGTACTGAAGAGTGAATCAAGGGCCTTCACACTGAGTTACACCCAAGGCCTTTTTATGTTTTTGTTTTGAGATAAAGTCTCACTAAGTTCTGTAGGATGAGCTGGAACTTGTGGTCTCCATCTCAGCCTCCCAGAGTTCAGGGACTACAGGTATGAACCACCACCTCCTAAGGATAACTTCTTTGGATTCACAATTATAAAATCATAGCATTTGGATTTTGTCTTGTTTTGTTTTTCTTTCAAGGCTTGAACTATTTTCCTCTACTTCCTTCCTTATGGGCTTCTGATGAGAAGCCTTTTCTCATCTCACACTGTTCCCTCTCAGGGTAAGAATGCTTCACTTCCATATTTTAAAACTTCCCAGCAAAACACCTTCCTTCCAATAAACACTCTACAAATTCCAAAAATCCCCAGTGGGACAAACCACAATCCACGCCAACTAATGATGGCCCAGGAAGATGGCATCTTGTCATAAAAATGCACGTGAAAGGCCACCTCTGATTCTCATATTAAAATGCTCAAAATAATTGCACACCTTGTCAGCAAGCCAGACTGTAAGTGA
Source organism: Octomys mimax (assembly GCA_002564305.1). Taxonomy (NCBI): domain Eukaryota; kingdom Metazoa; phylum Chordata; class Mammalia; order Rodentia; family Octodontidae; genus Octomys; species Octomys mimax. The sequence goes on from NDGM011029910.1 coordinate 2,722, forward strand.
ATCTGACTGCTTATAAAATGTCCCAAATCTCTCAGCAGCTCAGCATGTCCAGGTGGCACCAGACCTCAGAACCAACAGCCCCCCTTCCTCCACCTGCCTCCTGCCCCATCAAGAATCTAAGTAAATACGTGGTTCAGTTTTCAGGCTGGTTAACTCTTGGATAATGCAAAGAAGTAACTAAAGAGAATCCCTGTGATACAAAGGAGAGAACAGTCAATTCAACTGGTTATTTGTTGATTCTGTAAAAAAAAAAGACTGTCAAAATTTATGAGCTGGGTGGGGTGGTATACGCCTGCAATCCCAGCTAATTGGCAGGCTGAGTCAGGAGGATCGCAAGATGGAGGTCAGTGTCTCAGTTACTCTTCTCTCGTTTCTGGGACAAATACCTGACACTCAAAGTTAGGGAAGGAAAGGTTTCTTTAGCTCACAGTTACCAGAGATTTCAGTCCATCCTCAGCTGTCTCCAAGGCAGCACCATACACGGCAGAGGGCAGTTCATGGTGGCAGCAACAAGCAAGAGAGCAAGAGCAAATGGGAGCAGGGGCAACAAGGGGAGCAGAGAGCAAGTCTGTCTTCTTAAGTTGCATTCAGGCTATCCACCCCAGGCTGGGCGTAGTACTCACACCCATAATCCCAGCAGCACTCACACCCATAATCCCATGAATTAATCACAAAGTCTAGAAGTCTACCCTATGACTGCATGAAGCTTTGGGGGGAAAACTAGATACAAAACCATAACAGTCAGCCTGGGTGACTTAGTGAGATAGTGTCTCAAAAATAAGCCAAGTGTGGAAGTACACAATTGTAATCCCAGCATTCAGGAGGCTGAGGCAGAAAAAGCCTTACAAATTTAAGGACAGCCTGAACTAGAGAGAGACTGTATCACAAGAAGCCTACTCAATTAATTAATTTTAAAAGTAAAAAGGGTTGGGGTGCAGCTCAGTGGTAGAACACTTGCCTAGCACTTGCCTAGCTCCACGCCCGGTACCTCAAAGAGGAAAACCACTATGAGCCCCATTCCTACTGAAGCGCAATCCCAGCAGATGTCTGTCTGCACTGCTGTTTGAGAATCAGGAGTCAACTGCGAACATCTATGGTGTAGAAAGCTGTCCCTGTGAGACAGATAAACTCAACAATTCAGGGAAGCATTTAACTGACACTGCTGAGGGCTGCACTGCTGAGGGCTGCAGTGCCTCTGAGCAGTATTGCTGGAGGCCTGAGTTCAATCCCAGTGTTGTCATTCCCCTAACACCCCTAAAAAATGACACCACCAAAGTTCAATTTATCACCCAGCTCTGCCCAGGTTCACTTTGTACTTCTGACCCTGGAGACACAAATCCAACCCCTGCCAGGGGCAGGGTCACCTTATCTCAGACTCAGCAAGAAGGCAGCTCTGTGTTTGTTCTACTGTGTCCCCTGCAGCAGGCACACTGAGGCTTGGTCATCACTCTACAGGAGAGGCCAGTTCGGGCTCTACTCAGGTGGCCACACTCCTGGGCAGTGATGCCAGATCCTGTAGAGAGTGGCCATGCTAGGACAAAATGAAAGTTGGAAATGAGCATCCAGAAGTAAATGCTTGGTGAAGCCGTGTCGCAGCTGTAAGAGATGGGCTCCTAGCGGTGAAGTTAACAGTATTGTGAAAATGCAGCCTGGCTCCCCGACTGGAGGCATGCTGCTCATCCTGCACACACAACGGCATGTACAAGCCTGCCTACATCCGGGTCTCCACTCCCTATGGGAAGGTGGAGCTTTAACTTCCAAACCATGCTAAATATACCAGTCCTGGAGTGGCATTACCAGATGCTCATGCAGTGAGCAACAGCTCTGTCTTGATCACTTCCTTGCTGGAACTCAGTACACAACACCAACAAATTAAAGAGGTTTATTTCAGCTTTCAGTTTGGCAGAGGAGGACTGCTGGGGCAAGGAGGCCAGTAAGCAGAAAGGGAGGATGGGGGAGGAGATGCACCCTTGCTATCAGGCCCCCTGCCCACCTCTTCCCAGCAGCCCCCACCTCCTAGCTTTGTATCTAGCCACCTTGCCTCCATGATTCAAGCACCTTCCAAAAGCCCTGGCTTGAGTGCAAGAGGCTCCTGTGGGGACATCAAGTTATCAACCCTAATAGCCTTAGTCACCTTAGTCTACAACACATAGCAGGAACCACTTTGAACCCTTCAGCTTGTGCGTGCTTACTGTACCTGTCTCTCTAACCCAGCTGCAGAGCAGAATTCAGGAGGACACCTGTAACCAGCCTCTCAAACATTCTGGTGAAGATCCCTACCTACAGAGGGAAGCTAAGAGCACAGCACAGTCACAACGCTCACGTCAGGTCCCGCGAGTAGCAGATCTGCTCTTCCTCTGACCATCAGACAGCTCAAGTTTATACATAACTCATACCAAAACGGCTCATTATTTGAAATCTCATCTTTATGCTATAGTCCTCAAAAAAGCAGTATCTCAAGTTCCAAGACTGCCTAGAAAACGAAAGACAAAATCACTGGCACGGTTTGGGAGGTGTCTTGTAGACCTCGACTAGCGCCAGTCACTTTCCTGTGCTGTACAAGAGAACCTCGTACCACGCCATGACTAAACAGACCCCTGGTGCTTTTGATATGGTGCCACTGAACAGCACTACCCCCTGGAATCGTTCTCATAGCAACAGTTGTTGGGCAACTGGCCTTTCAAGGCAATCAAAGAAAATGTAAATCAAGTCAGGGTTTTACAACTCAAAAAGGTGGCCTTGGGAAAGCCAAAAATAAGCTGCTGGCTCCCTGGAAGCCCAGGAAAAGGATGTGGCTCCTGGTAGGCCTAACTCTGAATACTAAGAAACAGCAAATTCTCCACCAAGAGCCCTCACTAACAGGGAATCCAGAGTATCACCAATTTTTCTTCCATTCTGCCCAAGCCACAGTTCAGATGATAAAGACAATACTTTGGAATAGCTTACTGATCCCAAGCCCAAAACAGACCAGAAAGAAAATCATTTCTCTCATGGAATCTGAGGTGAGCAGAGAGAGGGGAAAAAAGGACAGCAGGCCATACAGAAACAGGAAATGACAGGGAACAAAACAGGAACTGCCTTCCCAGAGGGTACACACTCGACACCTGCATCCACTTCCAGCGTTTAGATGACCCGCTTTAAACCCTAAAGCTTATTGCTGATAGGCTTTTCAGACCTCTTTTAGCACAGGTCAGCTGTAATATGGTCTCCCATATAATCAAGTTTCAAAATGCAAACTCCTTGAAAGATAGAACAGTGAGATGCCAGAGATGGAAACTGTCCAGACTCGGGACCCGCCATGTCTCTGATGGCACATGGGAAAGCAAGCAGTAGTCCACAGCAAGGTGCAAGCAATAGCCACAGCAGGACAGGGAAGCTATTTACCAGCAGGGGTGGTAACTTTCTGTCCTTCACGGGGAGGCCTTTTGAAATCAGCACCATCTCTTCCTGTTTGGGTGCCCGGGGTTAGCGCACTGGTGGACACATGGCTGGGTGGCTCCAGGCCCTCACGAGGTGCACACTGAGTCAACCCTTCTGTCCTCGTCACGCCCCTCCCATGCCACAAAGTACCACTCTTTCACCGTGACTGCTGTCCTACCTGCCCTGCTGGCTTTAGGGCCAGCACCTCTTGGCTTCTGATTCTTTTCCAGGCCTTTCTCCTACGTTCCTACCCAGAAGGTCCCCATGTAGACACATCTGAAAAAACACAGCAAGGGCTGCATTTATAATTCATTCCTCTAAAGCCGGAGAGCCGGAAGCGGGGCTGCAATGGTTCCTTCAGGATCACACTGGTGGGTTCACTGAGGACAGCTGATGTCTCAGTTAAAAAGCAATCACATTTCTCAAATTGGGTACAGCGGATGCTCCTGACTTTTAACTTTTACACACATTTGGATAAGACCTTGGTGGAGTCCCAGAAAGAAAAGAAAATTCTGGCTATCTGCCTCAACCTCCGTGACCCCTGCCCTCCCCATAGGGAAGTAGACGCAGGTGACCTTTGAGATGGATCTGTGGGAAGTCCCGGACACTCTGGAAAGTGAGGCATCTTCATTCATCAGTCTTTGCTGGACACCTAAGGGCGGGGCCTCTGAAGAAACACTTCCTGCGGGCAGATGTCCACCCGGGCACCCGCCCAACCCCGCTTCTGTCAGGCCTAGGGAAGACACTGGGTCACAATGGCCAGTCCCACCACCCTCCCCAATTCCATGTCACATCTGTCTTTATAAACAAAAACAACTGCGCTGGGAAGAGAAAAGGTAAGCAAGATAAACCAGAAGCATCTCTCCACTGAAAGACTCCCTATATAACACCGTGCCACAGAGAGACAGCCTGGAGTCTTCGGCAACAGGGTCAGCAGGCAAGGCTCCAGTCCACAAAAAGAGAAAGAAACCACATGCCACGTTATCATGCCACAGAGGAAAAGCCCATGTGTTTTCTTTGGGTTTATAGAAACAACACAATGAAACCCCAAACCATTACGATGCACATGGACTGTGAAGGGCTGTAAAGGTCATGGCAGAGAAAACAAACACCACAAGGAAAAAATACCCTTGCTCCTAAAGTTCACATGGAAGAGAAAGTCCTTCTCTTTCAGAAAGTTTTAAGAAAATAATATATACAAAGTGCCTCTTTCTTTTCTTTTGGGGGGCTGCAGGAATAAACTAAGAGAGTACCAGTGAGGAGGGCCTGGTGAGGGTGAACGTCACCCCTTCTCTTCCAGTCCTCCCATGGGGCCAGAGACGGGGTCACCCTGAGGGCTCCAAGGACTTTACTGTGCATCTGGGCTGAGACCCCGGACTGGGATCCAGAGCCTGCCAGCCTCGGACCCCAGTTAATCAGCTGCACGGGTGGGGCCAGACATGCAATGCCACCATCACAGGCAGCAGTAGCCGTGGAGGCGGCCAGGACATCTGCTTCCACACAGCTGAAGACAAATCGATCCTGTCGGAATGTGCAGCCCTTTGCCTCTGCTCTCTGCGCTGGCTATTTCATTGCTCAGTAGAACCGGCAGATTCAGGTGGGCTGAGACACAGCACAGTCAAATCTCCAATTTGCTGGCTACAGCATGGGGTGGGGAACGCGGCTTCGTGCCGGGAAGCTGCTTGGGTTTCTGCTTGAGTTACCTGGCAGCTGCCACACAGTCTGCACCCTCTCCCTTCCCATCCCTCCCAAGTCCTAGGCAATTCGAAAATGGTGGCGTTCTTCAAAACAATTACTCAAACGGGCAAAACCTGTTTTATGATTCCATGTTTTTCATCTGTCTACTAGTAGAGATTCCCAATGATGCACTGCATCCAAGCTGGAGATAGGAAGGCAGGAAACTTTGCCAACGGCACAATGGCAATGGTACTAACATTCTGCCGGGTATAGTAGCGCATGCCTCCAAGCTCTGGAGGCTGATGCAGGAGCATTGCTTTGAGTTCAAGGCCAGCCTGAGCTATAGGGAAAATTCAAGGCCACATGGAACTATAGACCAAGAGCTCATCTCAGACAAGAAAAAGGTACAAGCAGCACTGGAGCCCCAAACTGTCTGTGTTCACTGCCCAGCAGTGGCTGGTCTGGGAGCTTCCACCTTCTGGGCCACTCCATGAGACATAACATGCACTGCTTTGCTATGACCTTGCTCCTAAGAGGAAAAGCCAGGGCCCAACCCAAAGGCCCGGCCACAGTCAACCCCATAAATGAACTGTGGTGCACCTATGGCCAAACAGCAGGCTTCGGTTAAAAACAAGGTGGGAAAAGATCACTTGAAGATAAGCAAAAGTGTCCACAATGTCATATGGAGGAAAAAGCAGGCTGTGAAACTGTGATCCCATCATGTGAATACATCCATAGGTACAGAAGGACATACACGATATACAAGGCCTAGGAAGAAAGAAGTACACAAAGGAAAGACTACAGGCATCTGGGCACTATGGAAAGTACAATTAAAGGTAGTCTTATTTTGTCCTTCGTAAAAACAAGGCTGTTATCATCAACTGAAAGACAGCAAGTCTGAGTTAAACACACTCACCAAGGACACAGTTCTCTGTCCAAGAGAGCAGCCACGGAGCGGAACTCAAAGAACCTGCACCCAGCCAGCACCACATCGGTCTCCCGCCTCACAAGGACAAGGGCAGGACAGGCTGTGCCACTGAGGAATGTCTGGAAGGGCTGCAGGAGACCCTGACCGCAGTCTGAACCCCTCAGTCTGGGGGTGCATTGTTCTGCAGTGACATGCACGGTCTAACCAGAGCGCAGACCCGTGAGGCCCGTCCTGGGCGCATTTCCCACAGCTGCCGGCCTGAGAGTCCGGGAGCAGAGACAGAGCAGCTCCTGCCATCGCCATCCAGGGGTCCTCTGACACCATCAGGGGCAGCATCAGGCCTCGGCCACAGGGGCACTTGCAATGCATCTGGGGTCACAGATCACATGTGGCCCCAGCGTGGAGGCAAAACCACGGAAGCAATGGCCTTCCGCAAAGGGACAGTTGAAATTGAGCATGCAGCCCAGAAATCCCTTTGATGTACTTCTCAGTTCACCTGGACTTTTTGATAGTTGTTCAAGTCGTTTTCAAGTACAATTATTTTTAACTCTCGGTATTATGAGCATATTTTAAGTGACCTGGGTTAACTGCCCTCTATGGGGCTGCTACAGGCAGCTTGTAATTTAAACAGCATTGTTTCCATTCTGCGCTCACCCTCTTTCTTTTCCTTCTTTAAATCATAAACTTTTGGGAATGATCTCAGGCTTGTTGCTTATTTTAAATACTGCAAGCAACCACTGGGAATCAAGATAGCCAGGCATGCAAGTTAATAAAGTTACCCAAAAAAATAAATAAATAAATAAAGTTACCACTGCCCAGATCTCAACAGCAACAGTTCCTGTGTGTATTCATATCCTCAAGTCAAGTCAGAAAATTAGAGGGAAAAAATCACTTAAGTACCCGATACAAATCTACATAAAAATACAAAAATCTAGCTGGGCATAGTAGCACATCATGCCTACAATCCCAGTACTCAGGAGACTGAGGCAGGAGGGTGGCTGCAAGTTTGAAACCAGCCTGGGGTACAAAGTGAGTTCAAGGCCAGCCTGAACTGCATAGTAAAACCCTGCCTCAAAAAGACAAAACAAGGGTGCAGATGCAGCCTTGGCCGAGGAGCAGCCCCAGGTTGAGCTGTTCGTGAAGGCCGGCAGTGATGGGGCCAAGATTGGGAACAGCCCCTTCTCCCAGAGACTTCATGGTGCTGTGGCTCAAGGGAGTCACCTTCGATGTCTCCACTGTGGACACCAAGAGGCTCCAGAGACCGTGAAGAAACTGTGTCCTGGAGGACAGCTCCCATTCCAGCTGTATGGCATGGAAGTCCACACAGACACTAAGATCAAGGAGTTTCTGGAGGCCTTGCTGTGCCCACCCAAGTACCCACGCGGGCAGCTCTGAACCCTGAGTCCAACAATGCAGGGCTGGAAATCTTTGCCAAATTTTCTGCCTACATCAAGAATTCAGACCCAATGCTCAGTGATAACCTGGAGAAGGGACTGCTGAAAGCCCTGAAGGTTTTAGACAATTACTTGATAGTCCCATTCCCATAAGAAGTGGATAAGACCAGTATGGAAGATGAGGGCATCTCTCGGAGGAAATTTCTGGATGGCAACAAGCTCACCATGGGTGACTGCAACCTGGTGCCAAAGATGCACACAGTACAGGTGGTCTGTAAGAAGTACAGAAGCTTCACCATCCCCGAGGCCTTTCGGGGAGTGCATCAGTACTTGAGCAATGCTTATGCTTGGGAAAAATTTGCCTGCACCTGTCCAGATGATGAGGAGATGGAATTGGCCTATGAGCAAGAGGCCAAGGCCCTCAAATAGGGCGGTGGTGAAGTGTGGGCACCTTCACCCGCCTTTCTCCATGTTCCCGAAGAGGCCCTGGGGAGGGCACACTCCACAATGGCCTGTGGGCTGATGTCTTGAGCACTTGTGCCTGGTGGGTGCTTGCCAGGCAGGTGCTTATGCTGCTGAGATATATCCCCAGCTCCTGATGTTTTGTTTTAAGATACGGTCTTACTATGTAGTCCAGGCTGGCCTCGAACTCTTGGTGATTATCCTGCTTCAGCCTCCTGAGTGTTAGGATTACAGGTGTGTAACAGTACACATAGCTCAAAGCCAGTATTTTTGAAAAGATGACCCTAAGATGGTTTGTTTCACAATAGAATCATCATACTAGAGTTTTAAAACTGAATTCTAAATACAAAAATATCATAATGGAGCATTTTAGTTTAAGTACAAAATATCGTGAGGGGGGCTCCACAGACTAAAATTCATCAGATAAATATCACTGGGGTGGCTTGGGGGACACCTGGCTGAAAATGCCCTGCATCCACTCAGCCATCAACCTTGTGCTATAATCATGGATAGAAAGACTTCTATCCTTGTGCCCTATAGGAAACTAGGAGCACCCCTCCTCCACTCCAGAGGAAGATGGCGGGGTTCAATGTTGTTTTAGAGATGAACAGGCTTTAAAGAGTTAAAGCTCTTCTGAAGGTGAAGAGTTACAGTATTTCAAAGAAACTGCACTTCTAATCAACTGGGCTAATTTTTATCTTTTAGTATCAGCAATCGATCTTGGGACCTTGCGATTGCCAGGCAGGTGCTGTGCCACTGAGCTATATCCCCAGATCAACACAATTCTAAAAAGGCCAAGAATCATAAACTTGACAGGAGAAGTGTTCATCACCCTAGACCTCTCCCTTGATGCTACACTAACTTGGTAAGAAATAAGCCCCTCTCGTCGCCCCTCCCCAAATGTAAAAATGAGTAGCAGGCACTGAGCACAGCCAGTTACCAAGTGCTTGGTAAGGACCCCAAGCTCACTGTGCTCGGACACGTGACAAGAGGAGGTGGTAGCCCATTAGGGGGACAGCATGCGGGCACTTGGGCTCTGCACTAAGAGACTATAGGACTAGGCAAGCTCGTCATTAATGTGCAGGCTTTTCCCGGTTCACTAGAACAAGTGTTTGCTACACAGTCACAATGGTACAGCTCCAAGTTGGGGGACTTATCAACTAACTAGCAGGGAGTGAGGTAACAGCCATTCCCAGCTGCTAGTTTAGGAAGTATTTATTGGCTTAGGTTTAAGCAATGGAGTCTCCCCATGTGCCCACATTTTCAAAAGGAGAGGACAAAGAATCGAGATTGTACAGACAATATAAAAGAATAAAGAACTGCTAAAGTCACCCTGTACCACAGTGACTTTTTCTACATTGAAAATCTGCAGTACGCTGAGTTCCAATAGTTTTGCAAACACTATGAAACAGCAATTTGGAAATTATATTTTGACCCAAACATAGAAACAAAGTCACTGTTTTTGTTTTTCAAATGAGTGTGGATGTACTTTTCTATGAGTATCTAAGTCCAAAAGACCAAAACCGGCCACTCACACACACCCCTCAGCACACGCATGCCTGGGGGTACATCACGCTGTGATGCTGATGTTAACTCCTTACTTCACTTCAAAGGTGTTAAGGCTACAAAGGGGCATGCTGCCTCGAAGCTCTCTGCCAGGCAGATGATCTTTTTAATTCTGCTGACCACGGAACAGCAGTAAGCCGGCTTCTACCCCCATAAGAGCCATCCTTCAAGGAGGCTCAACATAGGCGGCTACCAAATGTCCTACAGCTGTCAGCAGGGCTTCCACCTGCTGCCCTGACCCAAACCTCCTTCTCCAGCAACCTCGCTTCCCCCGGAGAAGCCCACAGCTTTTTAAGAAGCTAGCCATAGCTGTCCCCCAAGTCATCAGAAAGTAAGTGAACAGGGTTCTGCCACAATACTCCTCTGAAACATCTGTTCTAACAGCAACCAATTAAGGCGATGACAGAGCCCATAAAAAGAAAAGCACGATCACACCAGTGCCGTCTGAAATGCCTTGAGCAGTAAACAGCACAGGAGTCAGTTATCCGGCTTACACTGGCTTCAGCCTCTAGGTTATGAAGTCAATACTTTAAAAAAGCACCATAACTCAGAGTACAATCAGCCAAAAACATTAAACTGTTCTGCACTGATTCAGAGATGGGATAACGGCTTGAGAAATCATGAAACGAGGCCTCTGCCAGGAGTTATACTGGCTCTGCACCGGGATCAATTAGAACCTCTGCGTGACCCCAGACTCCTCACAAATGCAGCGCTCTAAAAATTTTTTTTATTAAAGTATTTACCATTAAATCAGCTGCTAAAGTGGAAAAACAAGATTTAAACTGTAATGAGGCCTAGGAAACAAACACTAGAGGAGGAGAAGGGAGCCAAGAATGTCACAGGCGCTATCCTCTCCTGTCACCGTCCTTCATCTCCAGAGCAGAGCCCACATCTCTGCAGGTTCACGAGGGGAGACCGAGTCTCTCTCAGCCCCCATCACCATGAGGCTGCAGACCTCTACCCACCCACCACCCACCCTAAGAACCTGCAGTTGGTCCACAGGATGAACCCTAAAAAGAATGATGGGAAATCACAGAGGACAGATGCCACCTGCATGCCAGGCTCTGTCTTTTTTGTCACAGACACTGCCGCTGATGACAGAGCCTGCGCCATCCTGAGGTCGGCATCCATGCAAGGTCTCCTCCCTGGCTTTTCTGCCCTTCTGCTCAATGAACTCTGAGCAGGGAGTCCCGAACCCATGAAGCACAAGAATAGAAATCAGCCGGCCAGGTTTTCACGCCAGTGACACGGCTGCTTCATCCTGAGGAATGGCTGGTGGAAGCAAGTGTCTGTTCACTGCCCACTGGCGCTGTGTTTAAATTCTGCTTCTCTGGGAAGGCATCAGTAATATAACTGCTGAGCATGGAATAAGCACAAGAGGTAAGATGGAAATGACACAGTGTGACAGCAGCATGCTCACAAATGGCCACACCCACAAGAGGGACAGCTGGCTCAGGCTTCCCTTCACACCCCAGGGGTGCTCCCCTGCAGCCAGATGGGCAAGGAGGATGATCACAGGCAAGGACAAGGGCACAGGTATCCCTGGTGAGGACTCTCATCAGAAAAAGCAGGAGACCCGCATCTGTACTGACATCTGATCTCAATCCTGAGGAATAGGAACTGGTGCAGACATGCAGAGGGACACTGCAATCAGTGGGCCCAGACAAAGAGGGTGACACATGAAGCAGCTTGGTGCAGAAACCCTGGCACACACTCAGAGCCACCAGAGCGGTGCAGAGTCGAAGGCACAGGCACTGAAGTTTGGCAGCAACACAATGATGCAAACTACAGACACACAAAGAGGGGCAGGGCAGGGTAAAGCACTAAAAGAGGCCCAGCCAGGACGTGAGCAACCACATGGGCCATGCATGTTTCACTGTCTCTGAGATGTGGGCAAACAGACCACGGCTACAGAGGAGGGTGAGCTCAGGAAGTGGGGACCCCAAGAATCCAAGTCACGGCTGAACCCTGCACCCACTGGAAAAAGAACTCACTCAGTAGAGGAAACACCAAGACTGATGTCAAGCAGCAGTACTGGTTTACTGCAGGCCCAGGAAGACCCCTTGCCACACACTCACACAGATACAGCTCAGAATCCTCTGCATCTGCTACCCCAGATGCCACATCAGATTCATGCTGTCCCTGGTGTCCGGACAGAATCACAACTGTAGTAAAGTATGGAACTGGAGCTCTGTGGAGTCCCAAAGTGGCACCCCCTGCAGACAACAGAAGGAAACTCCTCAGAAGCACAACTTACAGAGCAGGATACACCCATAAACAGGAGGACACAGCTACAAATTGCTCACCTTGAAAGCATCAAGCCAAAGCCAACACCTTTGGACAACCTCCTGCTCAGCTGCAGGAAGCTGAGGCAGGATGAACTGCTCAAGGGTCAGGGAGGCTGCTCAGGTTTCTTCAAGAAAGAGAAGAGCAAGCAGAGCAGCACAGATCATGCGCAGGTGACAAGGACCCTGCCACCTGCTTCATTTGGCCAGACCATATAACTAGAGGGGACCCTGTACAAGAACTCTGGGGTCTGGGATCCTGTCTACCACAGCGACAGGCACATCCTCTGTCAGGCCACACTTAGGACACACATTGCCCACAGGTGTGGTCAGGGGTTGTGGTGACAGTGGAGGACAGCAAACAGTGCCCTGCCCAAAGCCCAGCTTCCTCCCCTCTGCACAAGGGCAAAGCCGCCATCTGTCCTGCGCTGCCACCTTCTCTCCAGAGCCTCACAGGAAGCCCAAATCCTGCTCTTCTCAGAGCCATTCAGGACAGACCTCCTTATTTCCAATGTACGCATCTGACACTGACGCCTGGAAACAGAAACCCAAAAACACGCAATGCCCAGGCAGCCCATTCACCTCCACTAGGAGCAGGTACAGCTTGACACTCACTTCCACAGCAATAGCCCACCACGTGCTATGTCTCAAAATGTAATTCAAAAATAGATAACAAAAACTGGTACTACAGACAACTGGGACCTTAAAAATAGAAACACATGGACAAACATATGTTGTTCTGTTCTACAGCATCACAAGCGCCAAACACAGACATGGGAACACCTCCTGTGAGCTGTGAAGGACCACGCTTCTTGCTTTTCTAGAATGACTGGGCAGCCCCAGCCTGAATGATTAACTAAGATCCTGCCCAGCACACAGTAGGAGCTTTACTGCTGTTGCTAGAGTAAAGACATGTGCAGATTTGGAACAGTGGCCCAGGGCATCCTCATAGCTGCGAGCAGCACTCATGTGGGATACTCAGGTCATTCTTGGCTGAGGCAGGGATATGTTCAGTCCCCATGAAGGGGAAGGAATAAAAATCAGGTCATAAGTCACACTCTAGGGACACAACAGCAGTAGCAGAGCAGGGCAAGAAGGACGGGGCACTGGGAAGACAGCACCAGATGCCTTAGGATACGCTGGAGGACTCCTGTGGAGTCAGGCTCATACTCAGGAAAACTAACATAGGTAAGACATGACAAGGGCCCCCAGCTGTTAACAGAAGGCAAGGGTCAATTCAGGTAATGATGGCAGATCTGAGTCACAGTCACTGAGATTCTAGGGCACAGTATGAAGGTCCTTACTCTAGCAACAAGCGATAAAGCTCCTACTGTATGCTGGGCAGGATCTTACGACCCAAGTGACACACTCTCTCTCTCAAGTAAGCTTGTAACAAGGCAAGAGCTGGAGACTTCCTCTCCACCCCCACTCTGGACAAGCCCATGAGGTCCCTCCTCTCATCCACCTCCTAGGAGGACACCTGCTTCTGACGGGTAGCAGCTGCAGAGAATACACACCCAGCGTAATCACAGCTGCTAACCACTGCTCTAATGACAAGCAACACCATCTGATAGGCTCCCAGGACACGAGAGGTCTGGCTTTCTTTTAAAAGCAAACAACATGGCTCCCTTAGCAACCCCCTGCCCAAGAGCTCCTTTGTTTCCACATCCACTTAGAATGTGCTCGCACCTGCCGCAGGTCAAGGCCTTAAGCAATGTGGAGTGCTCACCCTGCCAAGTTGATGGAACCCATTTGCTCACTGCTGCTCCTGCGGCTACCACTGCCCCCATGGCAGCTGCCCGGGACCACTTCCAGGAACATCCATGTCTCTCTTTTCTGCCCCTCCTGCAAGCTGTGCTTGGAAAGTGGGCACAAATCTCTTATTTCCTTCAACTCTAGGTTTCATTTCTTGAGACTGGAAAATAATGTGCCTTTTGGCTCATTTAATGAGAAAATCCTTTGGTTAAAACACACACAAACAAATTCCTCTTTTGAATCAAACAAAATTATTTTCCATGTTGCTTTGAAAGAAAATTAAGTAGACAAAGTGTCATCACTAAAGTATACCAAAATCTACTGGGAGATGACAGAAAATGGGAAGAAAACCATACCAAGATGATGATGAAATCATACTGAAAATCAAATGAGGAGGGAAGAGGCTAATCTTTCTCACAGACGAACTTCCAACAATTAGGGTTGCCAGTCAAGTCAGTTAAAGCTGAAGTTCAGCTTCACTGAAACCTGCACTAAAAAGTATTCCTTGTTGGGCTAGGGATGCAGCTCATGAGGAACACTTGCCTGGCATGTGCGAGACCCCAGATCTGACCCCAGCATTGTGGGGGTAGGGGAAGAATCTTAGTCTGAAAATCAATTTTGTGTATTCTACCACCATACAAATAATATATGTAGATATACGGTGTCACTGAAAACTCTGGTGCATGTTTAATTTTATTTTTTTATTTTTTTGGATTTTAGGGAAGGGTCTACAGGGTGTTCAAGGTCTCACTACTAAATTAGACTCGTAGTGATCCACCTGTTTACAGCCTCCCAAAAGCTGGAATTACAGGTGTGAGCCACCACACGCCCAGTCTCAAATGCCATCTTAATGTGCCCTGGGGGCAGGGCCGGCACAGCAGGACTGGAGGATCAAACCCCCAACCGCTGCTTTATTTTTTAAATATTACAGAAGACACATTGTCACGAAATTCCTCAAACCCTCCCCCTCCCTTCAAACACACTTACCTATGGTTCTTACTGCTTTCTGAAGCAGTTCTGGAAGTGCTCTTCCGTAAGTGTCTTTCTTTGCACCGTGTGGCTGCCCTGACATCCTGACTCAATTCCAAATGTTTCCCTTTCACGGCCATTTGACTTTGGAGAGGAGCCAGAAGTCACACGGTGCCTGATCCAAGGCGTCAGGTGGATGAGGAGACTCTGTCATGCTTTCATGAGCCTGCCTTCTGCTGGACACCACTCAACAGCAGTATTCACATATTCTTGACTACATCTCACAAAGAGGTGGAAGAGGACCTCCAGAACCACTTCAGAAAGTGGCAGGAATGATCAGCGTGCTCGAAGTAAGGAGGCATATTTTCAGGGGTTCATAGCAGTACGTTTTTCATCGCACTAATTCTAAACATGTGCTAAAATTTTGTTTTTTAGATCACCCCTGTGCTTCTCCCTCCAGGAGACAGGGCTTTATCCTCACAGTCTCTCTGAGGCTGGGCTGTGCTCAGTGACTCACTCTCGAAGAACAGAGGAGAGAAAGGAAAAGCTGTACCTTTACAGTGGAGACATGTAGCCAGCACCAGATTAGCCAGCGACTGAGGTTAACGTCATCACTGACTGGTGTCATGATGAAGTGGGGGGGCTCCACATTTGGGGTGCTCTCCTCTAAAACCCAGAACCTTATCTGACTGAAGCAAAGCCAAGACATCATACAGGTGCCTGGCTAGCTCAAGGCTACAGGAGTCCTAAAGAGCAAGCAAGAAAGACTAAGAAACCTGGAGACGAGGCACGATGTGATGCCTGCAATGGGTCCCAGGACAAAGGCAGAATGGAGGCAAACACTGGTGAAGCTCAAACCGTGTCTAATTAACAAGGGACCCAAGGTCAGTTTCAAAATTTTTAAAACATGCTATGAAAGTGTAAGATGGTTAACAAAAGGGAAAGTGAGATGAGGTTATGTGGGAACTCTGTACCTGGATAACATTTCTGTGCATCTAAAATTACCTTAATTAAGAATAAGGTTTTTTAAATTAAATGTTGGGAAATTAGAGGTATGAGGATATCAGAGAATTGCTTCAAAATTCTGCAAAATCCAGGGAGTTGGTAAGACAAGTGCTGATCACCCTAAACTTCAATGTAAGTATTTCTTTAAAAGGCACGTATGCAAATGACAGAAGACCATAGCTAGAAATGTCACATGGGGACCTTCCTGGGCCTCCCAAGCCCCCTTCACCTTCTGGACCTATCAGGCTCCAAGTCAGCCATCGTCTGTCAGAATGCAGAGGTCAGTGTCTGAAGTCCAGCTCCCAAAAAAATACTGTTGGCCAGAAGACCTTGTGTGTGTGTGTGTGTGTGTGTGAGAGAGAGAGAGAGAGAGAGAGAGAGAGAGAGAGACATACACAAGTGTGCACATGAATGTACACCAGGATTGCAGAGATAAATACACAAAGAATTAGGCCCAGCTCAGTGTGCAGGTAACGAGTATACCTTTACAGAAAGCTCTGTGCTAGAACGATGCTCACCCTCTACCACCCCTCCTCGGCTGCCGCTTACTTATGCCCAACATCAACCCCACAGACAGTTACTGTGAAAACTCAAGTGCACACACACACCCAGCTAGCACACCCCATTGTCCTGGGAGGCCACCCCACAGCAGCTGGGCTACCAGAGGCATCAAAGCTTGTTGTATGCAGACTGGACTGCAGAGAGGGGGTCTTCCTGGTACTCCAACACCATATACGAGAGAGGCCTAAGCCAGGTGTCCAAAGCATGGAGCAGGTAGCGCTGGGGACATCTGCACACCTGTAGCCAGAATCTGGAACCAATCAACAGCAGGGAACCACAGATGAGTCCCTTCTCTAGAAAAGAAGAACAAGTTACACACGATGGCCATGGCTTGGGCACTGTCAAAACAGCACCTGCCAGGCTGGTCAGATAGCTCAGTGGACTAAGCACCTGCTGAGGCAAGTGCAGGGACCAGGGCTCCATCACAGGCACCACATGCCATGCTGGCCCCACCCCAGGCATGCTGAGATGGCCACCGAGACCAGGCATGGTGGTACACACGTGTAATACCAGCACTGGGGAGGCTGAAAACAGGAGTACCATTACAAGTCTGAACTGTGTAGTGAGACCCTGTAGCAAATACATAAAAAATAAATTAAATTTTAAAAAACAGCCCCTGCCACAGGCTACAGGGGTGTTAGATGCCAGGCCCCCAGCAGAAGATGCCAGGTCATAGCTGTGGGCACAGGGACTCTGACAGGGAAACAAAACCACTTTCAGAAGACTTCTACCAACTTAGATTCACATGTTATCAAAAATAGACCCAAGAGGAGACCAGAAAGACATAGCAGATACAATGGGACCCTGGCTTTAACCCTGGAATGGAATTTCATATTTAGCTCCATCCCTGTCCCATTTTTATTTTTTATTTTGAGACAGAGTTCTGCTAAGCTGCCCAGGCTGGACTGGAGACTGCAATCCTCCTGCCTCAACCTCTCAGAGTTCTGGAATTACAGGTTAACATCTTATTTCTAATAACTCTGTGCTCATGAATGATGCTGACATTAGGGAAAACATACAGATGTCCCATTAGTGTCTTTATAGCTCTTCTATAAATCAAATTATTTCAAAATAAGATGATAAAAAGATACATTTTACAAGTAACATGGAAAAATTATGAAGAACAAACCCTGGCAAGCATAAGAAGCCTTTAGCAAAGACATTTCCCAATGACAGAGGGGATTATGAAAACTGACTTGTGTGTGTCATTTTTCCCAGGTGCAGATACACAATAACCCTCGCGGAGGCGGCGGCCAAGCAGGAGTACACATCAAACACAGAGTGCTGCTGCTCAGAACGAAATCCCACAGGCCAAGACAGTTCACTTTGTCATCTGCACCACTTGTGGCATTTTTAGCTTGGGACATGGTTTGATGGCAACATGTGGGACCACACTGGGTGAACCAGGTTCTTCCTGGAACTTAGTTTGTCACCGGGGCCTCATAGCAGCCCCCTGCTGTCTCCTGGAGTCCTCTCCAACACTGTCCCAGGACCATGGCATCTGAATAGCCTGTGGGTGTGGAGGCAGGGCAGGACCTAGGTGCAGCACGCAGGACTACTCTGTTGTGAGCCCACAGATTCCGCCAGCCTGTGGGCACAGCCATATGCTGCAGTCCTACTGGGACCACAGGTCGACCCCAGCCACCAGGTGATGATGCCACAGCCCCAAGGAGGCACCCACCAGCAATGACCTGAGGGCTGCTGCTGGAGATGCCAGGGCCAGCCAGAGTGCTAGCTGGTCACAGGAGCACAGCCGGGAACTGCCGCCGAGACCCCCATGCTGGCCCCAGGGACCATATGTGGCATACTCTGCCTTGTGTATACCTCTATGTGTACACGTGTCCTTGGTTTCAATTATTCATTATTAATTGCAATCTGAAAATATGAAATAGAAAACTCAAAAAAAAAAAAAAAACAGAACAATTATTAAGCTTTTTTTGCTTTGTTTTGGTTTTTTTGGTGCCAGGAATTGAACTTAGGACCTTGTGCTTGCAGACGGGCACTATACTGCTGAGCGACAGCCCCAGCCCTCTTGTAAATATGCACTATTCTAAAGTAGTACATGAGAGTTACCCTGTACATGTATGTAAGAAAACACATGATCTACACTTCGCAGGGTTCATACTACCCCGCTTTCAGGCATCCCATGGAGGAAGCACTTTCATGGATATCTAACACACACACCTCAAAATGGGCTAGAAATGCTTGTTCTCCCCTCGCCCCGCAGCACCAGTGGGCAGAGGTGGCCCTTTCTCCGCATCCTCAGTGTGGAGCACAGGGCCTTTACAGTGGGTATTCAGAGAATACAAAGAGATGAGGAGGAGTTTTGGGGAAGAACACAGAATGGGCAGAGAGGGGAGGCAGAGTGGAGGCCCGGAGAAAGAGTGTGGCCCTCCCAGCCTATGCGGGCACAGGACGCTGACACACGAGTCCAAGCTGCCACTTCCTGAGCCTCCCCACAGCTTTGTGTTCACAGAGGACGTCAGGCAGCTTGGAGCCGCCCAAGTAAAGTACCTTGAGGAGCAGCACGCAAGGCAAGCACCCGAGAAAAAGCCACGACTCAGAAATTGTGGTGCCAAGGTGGCTGTTATCTCTACATCTTACAAAACAACTCTTTAACTGGGAATTTAAAAAGTGAGAAGGACATATACAAAGGAGTTCTGCTCACTGAAGCAAATCTATACTGACAATTTTATCTTAACAACTTGATTTATGACGTTAGATGAGCCGTTCCCTTTGCAAGACCACAGATCACAGTATTAACTGCCTGTGGTGTGCAGGGTGCTTCTCAACTCCTCCCCCAAAACAGATCTCGGAAAGGACAGCTTCAGGGTACCACCACTGAGGCCAGCAGCAGATGCTCCCACCCAAGGTTCGTGCTCTTGACCAGAGCCCAAGCAGAGAGGTGACAGGGGACTAAGAGAAAAATGTGTCATCCTGCCAGCACCATGGCCCCTCCCGGGCCCTGGACACAGGATAGCATCCTGGAGAGAACCTGCCAGGTCCACCTGCCTGCCATGACCGAGCTTCTCAAACAGGTGATGTGAAGAGCCAGAATAACCAGAAGCCTTTTGACAGCTATTTAAAAGAAGAAAAAGGAGGAGGGGGAGGGGGCTCTGCCTTCTCTCCTACTCCCTGTTATTTGGATTTTTTTTTTTTTAAATGTATTTAGTGCAGGGTCTACAGGGTCTCACGACACAGATCAGACTTATAGTGATCCTCGTGTTTTCAGCCTCCCAAGTGCTGGGATTACAGGTGCACACCACCACGCCCAGTCTCAGTCAACATCACAGTGTGCCCCGGGGGCAGGGCCATCATGACACACCAAGGATCAAACCCAGTCCCTACACCTGCCTAAGCAGGCACTTTACTTTGCTGAACTATCTGGTCGGCCACTCCCCATTTATTTGGAAATGGCAGCGCTTTGAGTGGGCACACCCCTTGCCAACTATGCCCCGGCACCGTACACAGCCACTAGCTGCTTCCTGATGCCCCAAGGTCTCTGCACTGATGAGGTGCCCATGGCTCTGATCCTTGGGCAGTGAGGAGAGGACAGACAGGAGGCCACGTTACCTCTGCACTTTGGTCAGGGTTGCTGACTTCCAAAAAGGTGGTGCCACCTCTAATTAGATACAGATTCATCAGTGTATGCAACATCCTTTGTAATTTAAAATGAAAAAGATAAAAAGGTTAAAAAAAAAAAAAGGTCATGCCAGTCTCCTCCCACCAACCACCTTCAAATTGCCCACTGTTGTACTCCTGTCAATGATCTTACACAGGGCCGGGGAGATGGCTCAGTGGAATAAGCGCTTCCCTGGCAAGCACAAGGGTCTGAGTT
>NDGM011029930.1:0-13678 GCA_002564305.1 Octomys mimax
GAAAGGTTTGTACTAATATTGTTTAGACAAGATATCATGTCTGCATCTTGCCCTCTGAATAACCACTATGAAGACAACAACATGCAATGTACTTATTGTAACTGTCCTACTAACCTGTTTTGAAACTGCTTCACTGCTATTTTATTTTCTCTTTAAGATGAATAAAAAATAAAATGAATATTATGGCCGTTTTACTGAATGAACTCTGTCACCAGCTGATTCCTTGAGCAAGCTGTCCTTCTACTGGGGGACTCTGCACTCTGAGTCCTCCCATCTATGCTCACCTGTCCCTCTCCCTGTCCCCAGAGTGAACATCCCAGCCAAGCTGCCTGTCCTCAGTATTTGTTCTGTCATCCTTTGATGGCCTATAGAGAGCTCTAAAATTCTGCTGTCTTCTGTGGCCACCATCTCAACATTTGGACCCTAAGCATTCATTTCCACAGTGGCCTGCAGAAGCCCTCTGAATGCCCCACACTGACCTAAAGTTCAACATCTCAAAATCCAACCATCCCTCCCCTCCCCCTCAAGCTGGCTTTCCCCCTAGATTCCCTATGTGTGCACAGGGTGTCGTCCCTCGCCCCATCACAGGTGACTTGGCACCTCTTCCTTCACCCTGTGTCATCTGACCACTTCCCACTCCTTTTCCCAGGAGCCCAGTGGCTCTTCACCTTTGCCCTGGCCCTGCGGCCACTGCCACAGACCATGCTGCAGACTCAGGAAACAGCCCCTCACATCCTCCGCATTTTCCTCCACACAGGGCTTCCATGACAGGAGTTGCTCCTTCCCTTCCAATTCAACATAACCAGATGTCACCCAACAGTCAGAAAGGGACACAGAATCTTGACTTCCACCCCAGCCTATGGAGTCAGCCTCTGCATATGGCAGCCCTGGCCTGTTGGCACCACTATGTGCTCAGTGCCAAACCTTCCAGATTCTGTGGTCTCCTTCCTTCTAGGCAGCTGCAGCCACACTGTCTCTGTCCCTCCTAGCAGTCTGTCAGCTTTCCCAGCTAGGCAATAGCTACCTGGACACAGGCTTGATTTTCTTTGCACTTCCCCACCTGCGTAGGTGAGACCATGTCGATGGATCAACTATATTGGTTCAATACTCTCTGAGTTGAAGTTCATGAAAACATTCTCATGTTTTAGAAACACTTGGCTTTATTTCTTACCATCCATATCACACTGCCTCTTAAAAACATATTCTAGATAGAAACACTTTGTCTGAGGGACACTCAGCTAAAATTTTTTCCCACACTGTGAGTTGCCTTTTCACTCTGTTGGTGATTTCTTTTGATACGCAAAAACTTTTCAATAAGATGAGGCCTAGCTGTTGATTTGTTGAAGTATTTCCCATGCAGTTTGGGTTTTGTTCATGAAGCTTCTGCCTACCCCCATGTCTTCAAGATTTCTCCATAATTTCACCTCCACTAGATTTTGTGTTTCTGTTTTAATGTTCAAATCTTTGATCCATTTTGACTTTACTTCAGTGCAGGGTGAAAAAGGGGTCTAGTTTTAGTCATTGGCATGTAGACAGTCAGTTTTCCCAGCACTACTTATTAAAGAGGCTATCTTTCTTCCAGTGAACATGTTGGGCCTCTTTGTCAAAGCTAAGGCAGCTGAGTGTGTTTGTAGTTGTGTCTGCATCTTCTAATCTGTTCTATTTATCCTAGGGTCTGTTTTTTAGCCAGTACCATGCTGATTTTTTTTCTTTTTTTTACTTTTTAAAGAGAATTAAAAAACATTTTAAAAACATTAGACACAATACAGAATTTCACTTAACTCAATAATAGGAATTCAACAATGGTTGTTATATTGCATAATGTTGTCCTCAAGTTAATTGTGTAGATTACCAGCTATAAGCATGCAAAATTGGGGAGAAGAGGCCAAGGCCTGAGAGATAGCTCAGTTGCATATATGCCTGCCTGGCAAGTGCAAGGTCATGAGTTCAATCCCTAGTATCCCCTTGCCAAAAATAAAAAGCAATAAGAAACTGAAAAGGAGAAGAAATACACCAGCAGAAATCAGCAGTACAATTGCCCAAGCCATTCTGTATATATACATAAATATATATATTTTCCTTTCTTTCTTTTGTCCTTTTCCTCATCCAGTGTTCCTTCCTTTGAACAGATGCTTTTCCTTTCACAATATTTACTGTGCCTTTTAGGATTGGAGGTCCTATTCAACCCAACTAGTCTCCTGCTGGGTATTTTTCCAGAAAAACTGAAAGCATCATACCACAGGGATACATGGGCACCCATGTTTGTATCAGTACAATTTGGCATAGCCAAATCTTGGAAACAACACAAATGCCTATCAACTAAGGAATGGATTGAAAAGACATGGTACTTTTACACAATGGAGTATTACTCAACTATAAAAAAAGATAAAGTTGAGGCTCTTCTAGGTAAGTGGATGCATCTGGAGACCATACTCATAAGCAAAATAAATCAGATCCACATGTGCAAACACCATATTGTCTCATTAATGTAAGAAACTAAAACAGTAAATAAAGCCATGCTAATTTTATCACAGTAGCTTTGTAGCATAATCTTAAGTCAGGGATTGTGATGACCCTGCCTTGCCTTTGCAGCCCAGGGTTGCTTTTACTATTCTAGGCCTCTTATGGTTCTAAAAATATAAAACATATAAAAGTCAGGTATGAAAAGAAAAATATTCTGTGCCTCAG
This sequence comes from Octomys mimax, assembly GCA_002564305.1. Classification (NCBI taxonomy): domain Eukaryota; kingdom Metazoa; phylum Chordata; class Mammalia; order Rodentia; family Octodontidae; genus Octomys; species Octomys mimax. Next base: position 2,689 of record NDGM011029930.1, read on the forward strand.
AAGAAATCAACTGTATGTTTCCCTAAATAAATGGAAACATTCTTACTCAAAGAAGATTTCCTTAAAAGAATAGCTGATATTTGCTGTTTTGTGTTTATTTGGTACCAGGGATCGAACTCAGGACCTTGTGCTTGCCAAGTAGGAACTTATGACACTGAGCTATAACTCCAGCCCCTGACATTCACTTTTTAACTTAACTGTGTTTCAATTTTGCTACTCAGCTTTGAGTGTGTACTATTGTTGCCCAGCCCTGGTTTGTGGATGGAGAAAGAAGAGCACAGAGAGTTTAACGATTTTGCCTAAAGTCATACAGTGATAGGCAAGGGAGCCTCGCTTGAAACTTGTGATGACTTTTCTTCACCAGCTATGCTGTTTACTTAATTTGCCCACATAACTAATATGAATGGCTAATTCCAATTAATTCCAAGAAATAGGCAAAAGTCAAGAGATGGGAAGATTAATTATCATGCTGTAAGACATTTGATTTCTTGAAGAAATAAAGTAACTAAGAAAAAAGACTTTGCTTTTGGAATCACTCCATATCATTCTGATATCTCACTCCTGACATATACAGGTGGACTTATAATAACGACTCTCATCAACTTTCATCCATAACTAAAGAGTTAAATGGCAGTCACTTATTTGTGGTCTTCAAACTTGTTGTCATTTGGACATAAGTCAAGTCTTTTGCTTTTAGATAACTGACTTTTCATATATATATATATATATATAATATATATATATATATATTATACATATATATATAATATAACAGTGATGTACCAACTGAAGTTAATATTATACAGCAATGCTATAATCACTAGGAAATCTAAAGGAACCCAAGGCTTTAACAACAAAATTAAAGTCGGCAACAAAAAAAAGGTAAAACAGAGTAAACAACATCTTGATACTGAAAGCATTATTGAAGCAGCAATGAGACAGATAGCTTCTCTCAACAGAGTTTCAGATGAAATATAGAAAACCAGCCTCCTCATAACCACTGTGTTTCAATAATATTTGTTCTTTCCCAGAAGACCACTCCACCGCAGCAAAGGATAGAATAGAAAAAGCAAGAGCCCAGCCAGGCAAGACTGAGATAAGATTTCAACTGATTGTCAACTTCAGGAAAATTCTGAGACACAGACTCCTCATCTGGAAGATAAAGGCAAAGGTCCCTCTAGCAAGGATGACTAGATGTGCACTACAAAGTGTGTGGACTTCCTCACTTCCTGCACATACACAACATATTACCACTAGCATCACTACTTCATGCACAGTAGTTAGCAGCTATTTGGCAAGGATCCCAAACAGAGCAAATAATGCACATAAAATGTATCTATGGCAAACTTTAATAATCAAGTCTCTGCTTATCTGAAAAAAAAGGTCATTATAAATAGGCTAAGAAGTTCTTTTTTTGTTTTGTTTTTTGGTGGAACTGGGGATTGAACTCAGGCCCTTGCGCTTGCCAGACAAGTGCTTATTCTACTGAGCTATCTCCCCAGCCCCAATAGACTAAGAAGTTCTTAAACAAAGAAATTGGTGGCAACCAGGAATTCTCATCAACTACAGTTAAAAAGGACTGGTCTTAATGGTTTATGACAGCACAGGAGGACAGGGAGTCTGCTTTCTTCCATAAGCTCTTCTCACTTTCCATCTCCTTCTAGAAAAGTTATTATCATGGCACCAAAATCAAATTTTTAAAAATCTTTATGTTCCCTGTACCTTCTTTGGAAACTGTAAATATTTTAAATAGGCTCCATTTTTTTTATTCCCATCCAATGTTATGTTCCCAGAATGGTGGGCTACAATGACTGCTACACCAAAAGATATGAAGCCAGGCAGAGCAGAGCCTGCCTGGAATCTCAGACACTGAGGAGGTTGAGGCAGAAGGATCCAAGATCAAGTCAGACGAGGAGCTGAGTGAGACTCTTTTCTCAAAATAAAAAAATAAAGAACTTTGCAAGATCCTGTGTCAAATGTTTTAAAAATAAAAAGGGATAAAGAAGTAAGTGGTAGAAAAACCTGGGACAATCTCCAGTGTTGTCCTTCCCACCCCCAAAAAATCAGCGTCAACTGTTTGAATGGTGATGCAATTTCCCACGACGTAGGGACCTGGAAAGTATTTTTGTCCTCATGGAGCCGACAACAGCGGTTAAGATATCCACTGGGTAATGGGCTGGTCAGTGTAGGGCTCAGCAGCCAGACTTCTGGATTAACACTTGCTTAAAGTCTTTGAGGCTTAGGGAGGCATGGCCTTGTTTCATGGGAGACCACAATCTGCTATCCCAAAACACTCTTTTTGCTAAGAGCAAAGGGTAATGAAGAAGAAGCAGTCAGAGCAAAGCTCTCTGCTCTTCTCCCAAAAGCAGAAAACAAATTCACAGACAAGAGCCATTTCCCTTCCTCCCAACCCAAAAGAGCAAAGGTTCAGGCAGCATCAGAGTCTCTGGAGCCTGGGAGAGCACAGAGGAGCTGACAGGACTGAGACGCGCTGAGGACCCGTATGTGCCAGGGTCCCATCCCACAGGTTGTATATTCCATCCCACAGGTTGCCAGCACACCAAACTCAAGGACCTTTACCTTTTCCCCTTCTCTTAACGTTTCCTGTTCTCAGCTGAAGTTCTGCAAAAGCTGTAGGCCCACGACCTTCTTTGAGAACTGCACATTCCCTAGCTGTCTCTCATGTACACATGAAATGTGCATGTTAATACATTTCTGCTTGTTTTTCTGTAGTTAACCTACATTATAGGGCTCTGTTCCAACCAGGAACTTATGGGAATTGTAGGAAAATACACAGCTTTCCTCACCTACACTTCTACTGATATACCTACAAGACATTTGTGTGTGTCTTATTAGGAAAAACTCCAGGAAGAGGTGACAAGAGGAACAAAGGCTGCCAGAAACTGCAGCAACTGCCTGCAGGGTTCAGCTTGATATCCTTGCCAGTGGGAGCCAGCACAGGGGCTTCTTGGCCACAATATTAATAATTTAATAATATTAAAAGAATTGTGTAGTTACATTCTGATAGGTGGGAGTGTTTCCCATCTTGTGAGACTCATCTGTCAAGTGTTGGGTCTTAGAGTTCGGATCTTAGCTTTTATATGCTATGAAAATGGCCAAGGGGTAATGAAAAATGAATGGGCAGGTTTCTGTGTCAGTCTTCAACCCAGTGACCTGATGCCGGTTTCCATCATGTCGGTGGGAGCTAAAGGGTATCAGGCCAAATAACTTCTTCTGTGAGGCAAACACTCCTCCACTGCTAAATTACAGCTATTTTTTCAGTGTCACTGTGTAGCCTTCCAACGGAGAATCATTTCATAAATAGTAATCTTGTGTTTGTGTTGATTGTCAAGCCCATTTATGAAAGCTAGAGGAGCTCAACAGGTAAATTTGAAGAATTTGTCAAAGTTCACACCTCCCCTACAAAATAAACTTGAACATGAGCACTGCACACAAACAAGTGTGTAATATACAGCAGCCAAATAGCAGGCTTTCCAGGTGCCAACTGTGTCCTGAGTGCCTGTGATGTGGAAGACATCATAGCAGAAATGGGAGCATAAACCAGAAGATGCCACTGTCACGCCCAGGTAGCCTTGTGTCCAGAGAAGTGGTTAGAAAGGAAAGGGTCAGTTATTAAAAACAAAAAGAAGACGCCACATGAACAGACGGGTATGATCCCAGCAGGATTCTGAATAGTGTTTTAGCAGAATTTTGAAGGCCATTGTTTAAATAGGAATTTTTTCTATCCACTGGAATAGATGATTAACAGGGCTATAGCCACTGGCACAGGCACTGCATTTCATCCCATGAGGCCAACGCTTTTATATCTGTCTTTGAGAAATTGAGAAACTGGGATGTGGAGGAGCTAGATGCCCAGAATCCTAAAGCCAGTAAGGGAAGAGCTTGATGGGACCTGGGTTGCCATCTTTCTGAGCCTGCTTCCTGTCCATCTCTAGGAAGCTCATCTCCTCTGGGTGGGAAGGGAAGATGGGTGACATGGGCAGATGAGGTGAACCGCATGGAGCTCTGGTCAGCTCACACTGAAAGTCCACCTGGTGAGAGGGTGAACCTGGAGCCAGTGAAGATGTGGGCTTGGTGCTGAGGAGCAGACCCATCCTGTTCGAGGCAAGCCTTGGTCTGCCATGTCTGTGAGGAAGTAGGTCTCCTCACAGAACTGGAGCCCTCTGACTTCCAGCAGCAGCCAGGGACCCACCATCACAGGTAGAAGGATTACCCTTAGTGCTTGGTAAAAAGAATGGATACATCCAGGTCTACAAGCCCTAATTGAAAGGCATGCACACATTCCTGCTGTAGATCTTTGACCCCAGTCTGGGCTCTTACCCTGCTCCTACAATGAAGTCCTCGCCATGTATGCATTTCTGGAAACAGAAATGTTTCCTAATGTTTCCATCTTCAGTGATCCAGACTAAGACATATACCCCTGTCTCTACTCCCCAAAGGGCAGTAAGCCTCACTGCCCACCTTCTGGGCACTCTAACATCCCCCAGGATTCTACCAAAAGTAATGGTTTCCTATCCATCCAATTTAACTTAGAATCATTTATCTAAAGCAAAAGTGATCCACTTTTAATTACACTATGGACAGGAAATCTAATATTGGCGAGAGAACATAATAAATTTGAAGCATTAAGCCTGACATACAGTGACACCTAAACAAGTTTGTATTGATAATACAGACATGATTTAAAAAGTAATAATCACAGAATTAAACTATATATTCGTATAAAGTTCAAGAACAAAGTCAATTTATCACAATCCATGTCAAAAAATTAGTGAGCTCTTGGGAGAGAGACTTGTTGACCAGCAAGTGCAAGGAGGGGGCTTTGGAGATGAAAATGCCCTGTGCCTCCTCTTGGGCCAGTTGGTGACTACATTCAAGATACAAGCATTGTGCTGAACATTTACTAAAATCAAAAAATCAAAAAGGGGGCACAGGGGCCGGGGAGATAGCCCAGTAGAATAAGTGCTTGCCTGGCAAGTGCAGGGTCCTGAGTTCAGTCTCCTGTACCGCAAAAAGTGGGGAGGGCACAAAACTTTGAGAGCTGATTGACCTTGTTTATTTCTGCTTTTTCAGTGATTATTCTTAGCGATAGAAGACTAAGAAGCATTTGTACAATTTTTTTTCTTGTACAAAAGCAGTTATTTCTGCCTCTCACAATCTAGCTCTACTGATTTTCTTTAGCAGGAAACAGAATTATTTTATTTAATGTCAGATAAAATTTTCAAAATACCTTTCTCTGTGATTTAAAAAAAGCACAAGTGCTAACAATCAGAAAAATTAAATTCATCAAATGTTTGTAAGTACAAATCTGACTGGGTTCACTTAGCTACACTAAGCCACCTACGTCGGGTTGTCTATAGCTGGGCCTGTTTAATAAAAATTGTTTGGGGAACAAAGTTATTTCATTGCTACAGTCTCTTTATGCTCTTTCAATTTTTTTCCTCATGCTTTTGTCCCCCACCTCAGGCTTTATGAGTACAGCTCATCCCTTCTAATGGAAATTAATTATTGTATCTTAACCTTTACATCATAAAGTATTTTTGAGAATTCATTTAAGTCATTAAGAATGATTTCTAATCATAAACTGTCTTAGCTGATCACCTTGTAGCTAGGAGCATAAGATCAATTAGCTGAATTTCTTGGTGGGTGTCATTCAGAAGTGTCTTCCTCGACGAAGACACAGAAAGCCAAAGTAAACAGAGACACTGTGTGTGCTAATAGCATTTAAATAGAATTCTCCTTGCCCACCTCAACAACTCATCAATCTTAAACTTTTCCAGAATCACGGAGGTGTAATTCCATTACCTGACACAAAACAACTATGAAAAACACCTATCTAATTTTTTTTTGTTTTCAAATAGCTAAACAATTGAAAATTGAAATGAATTTTCACTTATTCTTAAAATTGGATTTTGTCACGAGATGACAAGTTCCATTTAGAGTTTAACAAGCCATCACAGGGCTGGGAGAAGACTGTGTCAGCAATTACTAGATTTAATTTTATAGGGCTTTAGTCTCGCTGTCTTGCCTCTCTCTGAAAAATAAATAAATAAAGTAAAGCTTAGTCCTAGAAAATAAATTTGACATTGCATGCTTTATTAAATTAGCAAATAAATTTAGCCACTAAAATTCTATTTCAGCATGTTTTATAGGTTTAGGATTTCTCACAGAAACTAAGGAGTAAGCCCAAGTTTATAAAGATAGAATAGAATGTTGTATTCAAACCTCCACAAGTTTTCTGCTGTCTAAAACTATATGACTTAGTAATGACCCAGCACTTGTGAGACCTCTCTTCCAATGAAACACTTGTATATTAGATACTAATTGTTTGCTACAGTGTAATTCCATAATTGGATTATTTGCACCTCAGAGAAAGGGATAATACTTTTTACACTGTTGTGTTCTGAATGCCTACCTGTCTAGCACATAGAGGGCTGTGAATGATTATCTATCAGAATGAATGAATGAGTTATTCCTCCTCTATTCACCTATAGCAATATCTGATTCTCTCCATGCAATTTATCACTGCTTCACAGTTTTCCCATAGTGCCTCCTCTCATGTGTTCCATAATATTCTTGGGCCCCAGAATCCACTTTTATTAGGTTCTGCTTTTAATCCTATATGAGTTTCCACTAGTCTCTCATTTTACTGACTTTCATGAAGGTAGCCTTGAATTTGGAAGCATTAAGTCCAAATTGTTTTCTCAGAATTCTAGACCTTCAGGACTGCGCAGGCCTCAGTAACCACATAGGACTATCACCCCTTTGTAGCCAGGAGAGGAGACACAGCAGCTTGTCTTAGGACACCCATTGTTTCTTCTCAATCCCACTTTCTGGTGTTCATATTGTACTTCAGCACTTCTGTGGAGGAATTTGTCTCAGTAAAAATCACTGTAAGATAGAATGAAAGAGGACATGGAATAAAACCAATAGAAATTATAAAAATGGACAGGCTTATTACAGGTTTAAAAGGACCCCCCATATACAGTCTTGAGGATGCCTGCATCCTCCATGGCCCAAGGTACACCAGCAACAAATTAACTCTTTATCAACTTCAAAATATGGAATGTAACAGAACTTATCATTTCTGTCATGGTTTGGGGTTTTTGTTAGAGGAACAATACAATACAAGACACATTTTATATTATTTTATAACCATCCAAAGAATCATATACAAAGAGTACAGGAGATCTGTCTACACCCTAGAGAGCAAAGAATCCAGCTGAGGAACTGGGTCCCACAGTAATGTTCTGAATGAGCCCAGCTGAAAATCTAGAGCCCATGACAGTGCCTCTCACAAATCCAACTGGAGGCCTAGAGCCCATGACAATGTCTCATGCAGGCCTGTTCCGTGGGTCTGCTCTAGGAAGGCCCAAAGGTCAATGGTGTAAATTAGAAAGTTTATGCCAGCAGGATGAAGGATCTGAGCTATCAGTCTGAGGCTCTAAATGGAAGCCAGGAAGCAATTCTCAAGGTAAGAAAGAACCAGAGCACTCTGACAAGTACCACAGCCATCCTCAGCAACAGTGAGGTTCCAAGCTCTTCCAGCAATGAGGAAAGCTGAGTTCTCATCAGGAAAGCCAATGCTAGAAGCTTCTCCAGGAGACTGAGCAGTGTACCATCTTCCCCTCTGGAGCTAGGAGGCAATGCTCAAGATGAGGACCAGAGCTCCTCCAAAATGAACTATAATGATTCTCAGCAACAACAAGATCCCCAGCTCCTCCTCCAATGAAAACAACCAAGTCCATCAGGAGAGCCAGCATGACAAGGTCCTCCAGCAGAACAGCCCAAGAGCACCAGAAGCTTCCAACAGCTCCAACAACTGCTCCAAACAGCTTCCCTAGTAACCTCTCAACAGCTGCTCCAGTTTTGCCTCTTAAGGTGCTGGCAACAATCCTCAGGTGGGCCTCCTACACCCAGCACCACCTAGTTCAGTTCAGCTGGGTAGAACAAGTTGACCACCAGGAAGCAATCCACTACAATTTCCTTCTTTCTTTTACAAATTTTCTATCATCATCAGACATTATTCCATGACTAGATTTTTTGATTGACTCTATTTTTCCTGGACCATATTTAATTTATATTTCAGAATTCCCTATTAAGTACAAGAATTACTTGAATAGGATAAACCTGCCAGAAGGTATAGAACAATTTGTCTGGCAATTTTCCAACCTGGTCTATGAATGGGAGCCTGCCCCTGAGGAAGCAGAGCCTAGAACAATGCTGAGGACTCAGAACGCCAGGAAAGACCATGAGGCCAGCTCAGAGCAGAGGAGACACAAGGAAGGGACCCTGTGCAATCCAGAGCTTGGCCTAATGGAGGGTATGGCAAGCACTGCCACTGGAAAACTCAGCCACACCTGCCTTTGTACCTAAGTGTACAGCCACATCTGCAGTATGCATTCTCTATGGCTAATTCACTGCTCCAGCTGCAGGGTTAAGTCATACAGGAAGAGACCATATGGCCCATGCTTTCCAAAAAGGCCTGTGAAGTCACCATCCATAGGACTTAGCACCTTCAAGGCCACCCCATCCGCAGGTGTGACATCTCCACATGTACACAAGGCATGCTGACCCAGAGCTCCCCTCACACTTCCAATGTCTTCCTTCCTTTTCAATAATGACCCAACTGGTACACTAACAAGCAGGCTGGCAAAACTAAGGACAACGGTGTATGACTTATTTATATCACAATGATGCTTAAGAAATAAAAGAAACCAAGGGCTTGCTTTCTAGAACTGTGATTGTTTGTATGTTTATCTCTGGTCTGCACCAGCTATTCTAGAACTTTTTTTTTTGTATTTTTAGGGAAGGGTCTGCAGGGTGTTCAGGGTCTCACTAGATTGGACTCATAGTGATCTGCCTGTTTACAGCCTCCCAAGAGCTGGGATTACAGGCACGTGCCACCACACCCAGTCTAAATTGCCATCTCAGCACACCCCAGGGGCGGGGCCAGCACTGCAGGCCCAGGGATTAAACCCCTGGTCCCTATGCCTGCTTGCAGGTACTTTAATCTGCTGAGCTATTTGGCTGGCCCTAGCATTTGGCTGGCCCTAGAAAGAACATTTAAAAGAAATAAGAGGTTCTTCTGAGGCTTGTATCCTTATCTAATTCTATGCTGATATTTACAACCATGCCCATTCATACCCCATAGAGATACCTGTCTTTATTTTCAGCATTAAAATGTCCTCTTTTTTTCTTCCTTTTTATTTATCCAAATATATCTCTTCATTCCAGCCCTATCTCCTCCAGGAGACATTAGTTAATGTCAAACCTGTACAGGTTTTCCCATTACTTCTATAGGACACAGAGTTGAATCACATAATTTAAAATAAGTTTATCTTTATTTTAAACAGAAATGTACACTTCTTAATTCTCCAATAAATTATACTCTTTCAGTGAAGTTCACTTAATTAGTACCCTGGCACTCCTATCACTGTTCCATGCGCTGGGCATAAGCTGTGGAAAGCAACAAATCCCTGAGTTCTCTGCTATGGCTTGGACTTGGTATGAATGCATCTGCTGAGATTTTGTGGGTTAGAATTTAATCACCTCTGTCAGGAGCTGAAAGAGAAGGAACTCTCACTATGGAGTTCAGAGGTGTGCTCTTGAGAGGTGGTTAAAGTTAGTTAAGGTATTTTAAGCAGAGACCCATGATTGGATACTGGTGTCTTATGAAAAGGAGAGAGGTATGTGTGACAGCTCCCCAGCGCACCCTGAGAGCGCCATGTGTCAGCATCCTCTACGGGCACCATGGAAACATGGCACCTACGGGTAACATGACTCTGGGAAGCAGACGAGGTCACACGGAGGGTGACAGATCTGCACTATGTGTCTTACCACATGCTACCCTGTGAGACTGCAGGACTCCGTAATAAGAAGACCACTGATAGACACCACCACTCAGTCTCGGTCCTCCAGGACTGTGAGCCAAAATGAACCTCTTTTATTTATAAAGCAGCCTGCATCCAGTATATCTAAACAAACCCACACCACAATGCCCATCTGATGCTGTACAAAGGAGACAAAAAGATGCTTTGGAGGAGAAGCAGCCTTTTTAGCAAATAGTGCTGGGAAGACTGAATATGTTTATATAGAAGATTGAAATGAGATCCCTTTCTCTCTCTCTACAAAAAAAAATCACTTCAAAATTAATCAGCTACTTAGATATAGATCTGAATCTCTGAAATGCTAGAAGAAAACACTTCAGGCCATAGACATAGGCAAAGGCCTCCTGAGTAGGAATCCAACAGCACAGAAAATAAAGCAAAAACTGACAAATGGGACTACATCAAGTTAAAAAGTTCCCACACAGCAATGGAAACAATAAATAGAAGAAGCAGCCTGCAAAATAAGAAAAAAACTCTGCCAGCTACCCTTCTGACAAAGGATAATAACTAGGACCTACGAAGAACTCAAAAGCCTTACCACTCCATAATATCAAATAGCTCAATCACTACATGGGCAAATAAATTGAATAGTTACTTCTAAAGAGACATACAAATAGCCCTGAAGTATGTAAAAATTGCTCAACATCTTTAGCCACAAAGGAAATGTAAATCAAAACTACAACTCAGTTATATTCTTAGCTTTCCCACATTGGGCATACTACCCACCTGTTAGTTGCTTAGCACTCATCTTCATTATCAGTGGAGCTGTCACGTTATCAATCAACCCCTTATTTTATTTAAAAATGATCCCAACTTCTACACGTCTTATGGAGCCAGCGCCAGCACCTGGGATTGGGCCGCAACCTCCTCAGCAGCCATCCGTGGTCTACCGTCCATGGATCCCCGCAAGGTATACGAGCTTCGGGCCTTTGTGAAAATGTGTAAGCAAGGTCCGTGCATCTTGCACACCGAGGAAATACACTTCCTGAAGGAGTAGGTGGAGAACATGGGGGGTGGGGGGGTAAAGTACCACCTGCTACTCAGAAAGCTAAATCAGAAGAAAATATCAAGGAAGAAAA
>NDGM011029934.1:0-10603 GCA_002564305.1 Octomys mimax
AAAAAAAAAAAAAAAAAAAAAAACCACTGTGAAGGTAGTTTTTCTTCAGGAAGTCTTCTCTCATCAGCATTAGTGTAAGCTCTGAGTTATTTTCCTCTCCTTTGAATTCTATAGCTTTTTCCAATCTCTATTTTTCCTTATCTTAAAAAAATACTGAGTGTACACATTTTGCTCCATTTGGGCTGCTATAACAAACACCATAAACCAGCAATCTGTAAATACAGATTTACTTCTAGAGGCTAGAAGCCCACAATCACTATATCTTGAAACAACAAGAACTACTAGAAGACCCATCAAATTTGGAGGCCAGTTCACAAGACTGTGCCCTCTAGCTACCTTCTCAGCTGACAGGAGCCGTAAAGTTCTCTCAGGCCTCTTTTTAAGGACACTGATCCCATTCAGAAAAGCAGAGCCTCACCACTGGATCACCTCTTAGAAGCCCGACCTTTCAATACCGTTGCACTTGGGTGGGGAAACAGCTCAACCTGGCACAAGCTTCTGCCTGGCAAACGCAAGGTCCTGAGTTTGATTCCTGATACAAAAAAAAGAAAAAGTGCTATTGGACTTGAGATTGAATTCCAGCATGTGAACTTGAGGGAAACACAAACATCTAGACCACAGCAGCATATGAATGTGTTTCTATGACCTGTTCAATAGAAATACATCTACAACAAGAAAGGGCTCATAATTTATGCAGCTACCTTAGGCCATGGAAATTATATTAAAAAGAACTGAAAAATAAATAGTCTGATACTGATGCTACCTAGAAAACTGCCTGGTATAGAGTTAGTGAAAAAAACAACAGTAACTCCAAGTCTATATCACAGCCCTATCACTAGAAATTTCCTAAAATTCATAATTTTATACAGATCTTCCTAAATGATTTTTATAGCCTACAATTATAAATTCAAACTAGAGAGATAGAATAAGATGATAGCAACTCTTAAAACAAAGTAGAACAACCTCTGGCTTATGGGTCAAATTCAGCTGGCCATCCTGACCTTTCATAAAACAAGTTTTATTGGGGTATAGTAATACGTACTTACTAATTGACATGGAAAACAAAGACATAGAGGAGTAGTTTTCACTGAATATCATATGAATAACAAAGCTTAAAATATTTACTTTTTGGTCCTTCAAAGAGTTTTCTTATACTAGCGGGAAAAGAACACCCAAGCCAAGAGGTGAAAGGCACCAATGCAAATATTCCTGCACTATATATTACTGCTTTACTTTTATTTATTAATATATTTATTTTTTGGTGGAACCAGGGATTGAACTCAGGCCCTTGCATTGGCTAGGCAAGTGCTTATTCTACTGAGCTATCTCCCCGGGCCACTGTTTTACTTTTATAAAAAGCACAGCCATATGAAAGCTAAAGTCACTTTATAACTCACACTTCTGGGCCTCAAGTCCAGTGCTAGCACTCTCATCTGTGAAAATTACATGATCTGCTCAAGTCCTCATCTTGTCCGATTACAATGGAAACGAAGAAACTGAATCTATCACGAAGGATTAAGTGATGCAATTCCTAGAGTGTTCACAGTGCTGATTTGGGGATCTCAGGTAGACCAGCGGTATCGAACATAAAACAGAACGGGGCCCATCAAAATACATGCAACCTGTTTTGGAGAACAGTATGAAGCTATTCAATAAAGATAAGTGTTTAAAAAAAAAAAACAATTCCTAGACTGTTCAGCACAGTGCCTGAAAATGAATTTTTAGTAAATGTGTTGCTATTAATATTCATTTATACTGGAAAAATCCATTCATGGTACTGTAAAAATTACCATTTTTGCCACCTGAAGTATCGGTGAATTATTAGCTAAAATAATCAGGGACCAGGGAGATGGCTCAGTAGAATAAGCGCTTGCCTGGCAAGCGCAAGGCCCTGAGTTCAATCCCCGGTTCCACCAAAAAAAAAAAATCAATAAAATTGTTCTCAAGTACTTTGGCTCTAAAGGATGTATGCAAGTACAAAGATTCCTTCCCGTTGGGGGCAGTACTCGTACTTCTTGTAGTTGCTCAATGGACTAGGTTTGCCTCGTGCCTTGTCTTCTTACCACTTCCAAAGGCTTTCTGCAAATACATCCCTCCTCCTATGTCTCCTGAGAACTGAAACCAGCATTCTTTCCTTTTCCTGGGCTAAACAATCCAGAACCAGGCAATGTAATCTAGCTGTATGTTCTGAGACATAGCTGCTTCTAGGAGATAGGGCTATAAGCCAGCTAAAATAGCTTACTTATGAAGACTAATAATTTGTTCATTAATACTCACTTCAAAGCCTTCATCTCACTGCACCCATCAACCCAACACTATTATGTCATAAATCCTCTTTAGTCTTCCCCTGTTCTCTACCTTACAACACTCATTCCAAGCCCTAAAACTAACATTATCCTTGTCTTACTTCCTCTACAAAACTACTAAGATACTGTCTAAGAGGTGGTTTCCCATAATGCAGTAGATTTAATAAGCTTAACTTACTCTAAATAATAGTTCATTCTATTTGTCTTCTCACAGAGTCAATGGCTACAACCCTAGCTTGTAACATTCAATGGTTCTTCACTATCTCCAGACTAGGATCTTGCCAAGTGGTACTACATACATTATCATTAAGAGAATATATGCTAAGGTGATCCATACTACCTCCATGGGATCATACATCATTTATTTATCTATTTATTTATTTATTTATTTAGTACAGGGTCTACAGGGTCAGTACACAAATAGCACTCATAATGATCCTCCTGTTTTCAGCCTCCCAAGTGCTAGGATTACAGGTACACGCCACCACACCCAGTCTCAATCGCTATCTCAGTGCACCCTGGAGGCAGGGCTGGCACGGCACACACCAGGGATGGAACCCTGGTGCCTGCATCTGCCTAAGCAGGTGCTTTAATTCACTGAGCTATCTGGACGGCCCTAGGATCATATATCATTTATGTCCCCATGCCTGAAGTTATTCTTATAAAACCTGGTGATACTGGCAGTACCACTTCACAAGTAGCATGCTGCATAGTATGTGGCCACTGTTTAGTAGTTTTAGCAATTGTTTTCATTGCTAATCTAATCATCTACTATTTCAGCTACTGTTCCAGATTCTGTAAATAGAAAACCAAGACTTAGCTCCTTCCCTTAAACATTTCAAAATCTTGCCAGAAAATAGCAATAGTAAATTAAGTAGAATAGTACAGACCTGGAAAGATCTCCAGATTTTCATAGAAGGTATTCTAGAACCTAAAATAATATTATCTTTTAAAAATACTACTTTTTACACTGTGAATAATTTCCTACATACAAGACAATGCATAAATAGAAGTGAAAATGAATGCCTGTGAAGCTACATTCAGCTCAAGAACTGACATACTTGGAGCCTAACAACTTGCAATTGTAAGACAAAGGCAATGTAGTATATAAAAAATGTGTGGCACCAGGTTTCCGATGGTGTGAGATGTAGACTTCGTTGTGACACAAGCTAAGTGTGGGATGTCTCTCCACATCTCAAAAATGCCACTTCTGGCAAATTAAAGGACTGGACCAAGTGAATAGAAGGGGTCTCTTGGCCAGCCTGCTCTTGGGGTGCTTACTCCCACCTGCTCCCCCTCATGCCCAGCACACCCTGCACGCACTCACCAGTACCTCCTCCCATTTTCTTCTTCCCAGTGTCTTTATTCTTAGCTTTCCAGCATGAAGAAACATTGTCTTCCTAAATTTAAAACAAAACCTTGCCTTGACCCGACAGCTCTACTCTCCTTCCTTTGACAGTCCAAATCTGTGAACATATGGGCTACAGTGAACCGTCCACTGCCCCATGACTGTATGCCCTGCTGTCTTCCTCCTAACTCAATGCTCTAAGTCACTGAGGCCTTCCAGACAAGCGCAACAATTCTACTTGTTCTCAGCTGCCAGGATATGATCAGCACTTCCTAAAAGCTCGTGTGCCATTTACGACCCTGCTCCATCCTGCCATCTCCTCTGTGACTGCAGTTCCATACTGCAAAGATCAGTTTTGTTTCCTGCTACAGAATTTATCTGTGAAGTATGAGATCATCAAAAGTTTTACCAGATAGAAGAATAAATACCCATTAAAATGATAATGTCACATGAATCCAGACATGACACAATTTAGATATGATTTATGGAGAAAGAATAGAAAATACCACCTTCTTTGTCATCAGTCACATCGATTGCAATTCATCAGCAGATCAGTCTCCTCATCCAGTCTAGCTAAGTTTCTCTAAAGATTTTGAAATTTTACTTGTGGGAGACTGGAATTTAAACTATTATGAATTCTAATCTAGTATGTTCAGTAGAAAATAAAGTAGCTACTAATTCAGGGAGCATTTTGCAATGCACTTCAAGAAGCTGCATGAACTGTTTGGGGGAATAAAAGGGAACATAGGGGTAAATGACCTTACAGCACAAACTCAGGTCTCTCTGGCCTCTCAGCAAGCTTCAGGGCCTCATGCATGCCTGCAGCTGAAAGCTTCCGGTTGATATTCCGGTACTGGCACTGGAGCAGGCTGCGGTAGGTGGTCCTCAGATCCCGGTTGAAGAAGGCATATATAAAAGGGTTAATAAGAGAGTTTGCATAGCCCAGCCACAGACATGTCCTCTCCACCCACAGTGGGATGCAACTGCAGGCAGTGCCACAGATGAAGGGCCTGGCTGTCGAGAGGAGGAAGAATGGCAGCCAGCACACAGTGAAGGCCCCAACAATGATCCCCAAGGTGGTGGCTGCTTTCTGCTCCCTCTTAAAGATGGAGATGTTTTTCCTTTCATGTTTGAGGAGTCTGGAAAGGTTTGCGCACTCTTCCACCTCCTTCTGTAGCTTCACCATGCCATTCAGAGAGATGATGCTCTCGGGCTGCACGCGAGGGAAGCCAGGGAACTTGTGTTTGGCAGCGCTCTTCCTGGCAGCCTTGTAGATCTGGTAGTACATGAACAGCATGACCGACATGGGGATGTAAAATGCCACTGCAGTGGAGTAGATGGTGTAGCCAAAATCCTGGCTGATCAAGCAAACCTTGTCATCGTTCACATTCTGAGCCCAGCCAAAAAGCGGGGGCAGAGTGATGGAGGCTGAGAGGAGCCAGACGGAGAGGATCATTTTTGCCATGCATTTCCCATTCTGCCGCACAGGGTATGTGAGAGGCCTGGTGATCCCAAGGTACCTGGGGGAGAAATGGAAAGATGACCTGTGATTACCGGGATTTACAACTGCTAACAGAGGGTACTACCAGCCAGGCACAAGTCCTCACCACAACCCAGTATGTAGGTAGTGATGTCATTTCCACTTCACAGAAAGGTAAACTAAGACTCTGAGATGCAACTTATGGTTTTTTCCAGGTCAGACAGTCAGCCAGCATCACTGTCAGACTCAGCCTCATGGCCCGATGACCCTGACATTCTCATAGGGTCATATGTCTTTTTATATGTCGCAGCTCCTGACAATTCATACAGTCAATATCAGATTGAACACCAGCTCTCCCCTCATGACCAGAGCCACCAAACTGAGCCAAGGGCAAGACATCCGGCCTGATGCCGGGTCTGGGACACATCTCCTCCCATTAGCAATTTGTCTACCACACTCCACCGCTGTCTGCTCATGATTTCTGCAGCTGTTTCAATTCAGAACAGCTTTTAAGTCATTTTAACTTCCACTTTACAGAGTAGCAAAGGTATTTCCCTGCAATCACAGGTGTTCAGGGGATGTTCTGGAAATCCAAAGGTTTTGGAGTGGAAAGTAGAAAGTGATTGAGTAATTTTGTTTTTGCTTGTTTTTACCCTCAAAATATTCTAATGCAACAGCAACATCAGAGGTGCATTCTATAAAATAAGAACAGCTTTATTCATTATTCCAGGTCTGTGTGGTGGGTCACAAGAAAGGGTACAATTATGAAAATTATTATGCAAATCAAACATTTTCTCTATGCTTAGTTCTACATGTAGAATAAATACTTCCTCATCTGTATTAGGATTTCTAATGTAACAGAGACTCAGCAAAAAGTGAAAACATATACAATCTGCCAAGTACTTAATACTTTTCAATTTTTCCATCCTGTTCTCTATACTTAAGTCTTCACCTCTACTTTGAGTAGGACGCACAAAGCACTTAAGAAACAGAGATAAAAGCTGGGTTTCTTTTTTTTTTTTTTTTTTTTTTTTTTTGCTACCTTTAGGTACATAGATGATGCATTCTTGAAACATGGAAAAGGAAAGGTAAGAGTTGGTAAAATGTCAATGGCTTATTTTATGTAAGTGGATCATCTGGTAGAATTGAACATTAAAAAGTTCTACTAGAAATACTCTGATGTTTAAATTATTGTACAAAAACCCTGTATCATGCCTGCACAATGAAAACTGGCATAGCGGCAACACTTGTGAGAAAAACTGCAATACACACAGTAAGAAGCTAAGTCAAATCTGCTTACTCATCAAGAATAGCTCTTCGTTCCTTAAATAAACACAGGCATGCCTGGGTATGCACTGAGAACTGATTCCAGCACACCACCATGGAAACCAAAATTTGTGGGTGTTCAGTCCCCTTAAACAAAGAGCAGAGGAGCCAGAAATGTAGCTCAGTAGTACAGGAATTGTCTAACATGTGTAGCCCTCAGCTTAATCCTCAGCATCACTAATTAATTAATTGGGATAGCATCTTCACATTTGAACATATCCTCCTATACACTTTGTGTCATAATTGATTACTTATAATACTTAATACAATATAAAGACTGGGTAATAATTATATATAGTTTAAGGAACAACAGCCAGAAAAAAGTTTGAACATGTTCAATACAAATACAGCCGCAACACATACCACACTATCTGCCACTCCCTGAATCTGTGGGTGCAGAACCCATAGATACAAGGGGTTGACCTTATCAATGGAGCTCTTTCTGCATGTCAAGAACTATTCAAAATGTTAAGGATACAGCAGAAAATAAAAGTTACAAAAATCTTGAAAGCAGATGCAAGGGGAAAGGATGTGGATGAAAGAAAGGTCTAAGACCATAATAATTTTTTTTTCAGTACTGGGGATTGAACTTAGGACCCTGCACTTGCCAGGCAAGTGCTCATTCTACTGAACTATCTCCCTGGGTCCTAAGGCCATAATAATGTCAAAGAAGACTTTGGTCCTCTCCAAGCCCTCACATGTGCAGTTCACTGACCCCATACTTTACAAGCTCTCTGATGAAGCTGCTCCACAAACACTACCCTTATGTTTGTCAGCTGAAGTTAGGATTATGCTGGAGTTACCAAGTAGAAAAGAGCAGAAGGAGATTATGCAAGAATGGAAGACTATGAGCTGGGGAAAAGTGAAGGAAAAAAGAAAGGGAAGAAGGCAGGGAGAGGGAAAGAGAAAGAGAGTGAAATTGAATAAGGTTTGACTTGTATGGAATGACCTGAGCTAAATTATGGCAGCAAAATTCTGGAGAACTTTAAAGTAAAAAAGAAGCCCTGAAGAAAGATATTGGCACTGTCTATCTGGCTACAGTAAAGATAATCTAGGCTGAAGGCTCAGTGTAGACACTGTAATATAGAAGTATCTCCCTCCTTTGACCTGCTTCAGCAACTTCCTCTAGGTGTTTGCTGATGGATGGGCATCCCTTGCCCATCTTTCTCTTAGCTCTAGTCCTTGCTCTTTGTCACTTGCTGTGCGTGTTGTCTTTTAGGTACCACCTCTGTTTCACAACAGCCTAAGCAGACTTTCTGAGAGCTGCAATTTGATTTCTCTCTTGTGTTCATCTAAAGGAATTAATTGCCTGCTCCCAAGCCACCAAAGCAGCGCCAAGAACCTGATGAATTCACCACAGAATTTTACCAAAACTTCAGGGGAAAACAAGTCAAATTCTCTTCACACTGTTTCTTAAAATTGAAAGAGAAGGAACATTGCCAAACTTGTTCCTTAAAACTAGAATTACCACAATACTAAAAATCAGACAAGGATTTATCAGGAAAAAAAAAAAACCAAAATATAAGCTAATTTCCTCAATGAATGCAGATGCAAAAATCAACAACATAATGCAAAGAGAATATAACAATTCATTAAAAAGATCATGCATTGAGACCAAGTCAGCTTCATCCTATGGATGCAATGGTCATCAAACATATTTTAACCAATGTATTCACACAGAGAGAAGGAAACAGGAAAGTCCTATGATTATCTTAATACATGCACAAAAAAATGAAATCCATTATGTGATCAAGAAATAGAGATATACAAACCTTACCTCAAACTGATGAAAGCCATTTATGGTAAACCCACTACCAAGATCATGCTAGGTTTTATTTGACTGTAATATGAGTACATATTAATAAATTATAATAAGCGCTCTTCTTACTTGTGTGAAAAGCTACAATAAAACTTCATAGCAAAGTAACTAGAATAGCAATAGTCAAAATATTAAAGGAAATGACCTTAAGGGAATGGCCAGAATGTGACCCTGAGTACAAGTCATAGAGAAAATATGACTTTCTCTTACAAAGAATAAACAAACAACTTAAAGGAAAAAACTTCCTTTTCAAAGAACAAAAAGAAACTAATAGTAAATGAAATAAATTAGTATGTATCTTAAAATAGTTTTGAAACAATGGAATAGGTAATAGATAATTTAGGGAATTATTTAAATTTCTCTCTACATCTTGTTTATCATATATATTCATTATATATTATACTATTATACTTATAATATATTATCACATTTTAGACATATTTTTCTTAATGCATTCAACTGCTGATTGACATATATTGGTTTTCAAGATCTACATATTATAAATTGTGCTACTATAAATACGGGCATGCATGTATTTCTGAAGACTTGAACTCTTTGGGGAAGATACTGAGAAGGGGATAACTGGGTCAAATGGAAATCCTCCTTTTAGATTTTGAGGAATCTCCCCCGTGGTTTCTACAGTAGTTCTACTAGTTCACATTTCCACCAGCTATATAGATGGGTTCCTTTTCTCCTCACAAGTCCATCAGTACTTATTGCTTGGTTTCTTGACGATATCATTTTTTCTGGGTCAAGATGGTATCCAGCATATTTTTAATTTGTATTTCTCTGAAGGGCAATAATGATGATGGTTTTTGAAGTGTTCAATGGCCAACTGTACTTCTGATAAATGTCTATATATTTCAGTAGACCATGTTTTGATCATGTCTTTTATTTTAGGGGTCAAGTTTTTTGAGTTCTTTATACATTCCAGATGCCAATTTTCTCTCTGAAAGCAATTTCTTTCCCATTCTGCAGGTTGTTCCTTCACTCTCTCAGTTGTTTCCTTTTCTGTGCAGAAGCTTTGCTTTGCTTTGTTCTGTGTTTTTTATTTGGCAATTAAGAAATTTATTTGACTTTAGCATTTTAAATGAATAAATAGGAAAGATGCAATTTTAGGGAAAAACTTGCTTCCTGGGTCTTTTTTCTCTCCAACACCCTCCCACTTATGTTGCATTATACCCCCAGTGCTTTCCCTTTCTTTCACTTTAAAGAGAAAAAGCAAGGGAAAAAAAAAATACTAAGACAGTAAGCAAGTAACAGTGGCTAGTATATTGCTTGTTATCTTCAAAATAGTTGCTCAGATTATAAAATATAGGTATAAAAAATGATATAAGCACAAACTTTTTTTTTTTGGTGGTATCAGGGATCGAACTCAGGACCTTACGCTTGCCAGGCAAGCACTTATTCCACTGTGTTATCTCCCTAGCCCCCACCAACCTTTTTCAATAAAGAAATACAAGTTAGTAGTATAGTGATCTAATATATATATATATATATATATATATATGAATATATACGAATATATAGAATATATACAAATATCATATACACACACACTTGATTTTCCTTTTCCCTTCCTTTCCTACTTTCCCCCATCCCAGTTGCTCTTTCCTTTTGAACAGTTTCTTCCCATTTCCTAGTATCTATTGCAGATTTTGGATCTTGTCTACTCTTTCAGGTTCTCACACTAGGGAGACAACACAATTTTTTATATATGTGGGTCTAATTCTTTTCCCTTATGAGTATGGTCTCAAGTTGCATCCATTTACCTATAAAAGTCTCAAGTCTATCCTTTTTTATAGTTAAGTAGTACTCCATTGTATAAAAATACCACATCTTGTATACTCATTTCTCAGCTGAGGGGCATTTGGGTTGTTTCCAAGATTTAGCTATAACAATTTGCATTTCTAGAAACATGGGTGCACATATATTGCTGTGGTGTGATGATTTTAATTCTTCTGGAAAAATATCCAGGAAGGGAATAGCTGGGTTGAATGGGACCTCCAGTCCTAGTTTTTTAAGGAATCTCCACATTGATTTCAATAGTGGTTGTAACCATTCAACAGTCCCACCAATAGTAGAAAATGGTTCCTTTTTCCCTACAGCCCCTGCCCCAGCAATTGTTGTTAGTTGTTTTCTGCATGATAGCCATTCTTTCTGGGGTGAAATGGAATATCAGTGTTATTTTAATTTGCATCTCTTACATGACATGCATCTCTTATATGTTGAACATTTCTTCATATATTTATTTTCTACCTGTATTTCTTCATCTGAGAAGTGTACATTCATCTCACATGCCCATTTTTTGATTGGGTTTTTAA